>QLOS01005439.1:0-23253 GCA_003313725.1 Russula sp. MG48 | reverse complement strand
CTTGAACTCTCCCGGACACGCAACGAAGTCACAGGAAAGGAGACGTACGCCCTGGTAAGAGCGTTCCGCCACCGTTCTTCGTTTCCGACTTTCTTTGATGAAACGCAAATGACGCCACAGGTCAATCGTAGGGACGATGAAATCGCCCGTATCGCGAGTGATTACTCGCCACTCGAGATATCCTACTTCAAAGCGCTTGTGTGCCACCTTTCTTGCCCCCCGCTCATTTGTCGGAATTTAACCCCTCGCTCCGGCTCCGTATGCAGATTGAACAGATAATGCTCTCTCCAAATAGCTCCTACTCTATCTCGTCCCTCGCCGCCCTTCGCGAGGTAAACACACTGACTTCACCGATGACCAAGACGCAAGCCGAGAGCGTGTTGGCCAGCTTCGTCGCAAAGGGTTGGTTACTGAAGAGCAAGTACGTCACTCACGAAGGGTGCAAGTAATCATACCTCACGAACCACGTAGAAAGGGCCGCTTCTCCTTGTCCCCACGCGCCTTGCTAGAGCTACAGCCGTACCTCAAGTCCACTTATCCAGACGAGGTCGTGGATTGTACCATCTGCCTCGAGGTGCGTCCCGACCTTCCCCCTCTCACCTGAGCTGGCTGGCGTACAATCAATCCAACAACAATAGATCCTTACGCGCGGCCACGCGTGCCCCAGGTCGAACTGCAAAGTGCGCATGCACGACGCTTGCTACGAGCGGTACCGCCGGTCCAGCGGAAAGTGCCCCACCTGCAGCGAGGACTGGGGCCGAGTCGGCAACGACAGGGTCGTCCCCGTCGGCGAGGCGGCCGCGCCGAAAGACGAATGGCCGCGCCGGACACGAAGGAGCATGACGGAAAGCGAGGACGACGAACAGGGGGGCGATGCGGATGATGATGCACCGGCGGTGCCAGACCTAGCGGAGTCTTCTCAAGCGCCGACCCGTCGCAATCAACAACGCGCCGCAAGTGCCAGGTAGGGCTCCCCCAACCGTCATTCCCGCGGTTATCTTCAAATGATGATCCTTCTTAGCACCGCCCATACTGAAATGCATGTCGATGGTCAGGAGGAGCCTCCACGAACAGGGAGACGGGGAAAGGGCCGGCGTGGCTGAGTCCACTTGATTGGAAGGAGTTTACGCTATGCTATTGGCACTGTCATGGTTGATATAACCATCTATATGCCCTGAGCGGGTTAATTACTGTAATGCAGATACTCTACCCTATGGATGGTGCATCGGATTTGTCACTCCCAGGCGTTGAAGCAGCAACTCTGCCGTCCCCTCCCCTGTCCCACTGCTTTGTGAAGCCGAATCGGTCCTTGCCCCAGACTTGTTCCTTCCGCTTACGGCCCTCTCCAAACTCGTCGTTCCACCTACGAAGGTCAACTAGCGTCCCCAGAGACTCGGATGCAGAGGGCGTTATCTCCTTGAGGGCCTTCGCGAAATTATGAGGTCGAAGGATACGCCGCTGTGTGGCCGATGACGGATCATCTAATGGCTGAGAGGCGCCATCGCCGTCTGCGTCGCTCGTCTGCTGTGCGTCTTGAGAGACGCTCGTGCTTTTTTCAACGACCCAGGGTACTGAGACGTTCTCCTTGACCGCATCCAGTGCCGCAGATACACAGACATCTGAGTAAAAAAAAGGTCGCCAATGACGCAAGACGCGGACCAAAGAAAGCGCAAACGTACGCTTCAGATCGGACCCTGAAAATGTGGGGGTATCTCGGGCAAGAATTTTCAGATCCACCTCCGGAGATAGATTTTCGTCCCGGAGGAGAATCTTCAGTATTTCTGTGGTGATCAGGTCATCAAAACGTAGGGACAAGACGAACCATGACGATCACTACTAACCTTCACGTTCATTCTCCCCAGGCAAATCTACCAGAAGCCTCCGAGGGAGCCGTCTAAGGACGGCATCATCGAGATCAAACGGCCTGTTGGTTGCACCGATGACGATGACGTTATCCGTATTGGATGTCTTCAAGCCATCCATTTCCTGCATGAATTCGGTGATGACACCTCGATGCACGAACCCGCCTCCCGTATCGCGCGAGGATGACCGAGCACCAAAGAGGGCGTCGATCTCGTCAATAAAAACGACGCAAGGGGCCAGCCTTCTGGCCAACGAGAACACAGAGCGGACTAGTTTTTCTCCCTCTCCCACGTACTTTCGAAAAGTGAGCAACGCCTGATCAATTAAGAATATTAAATGACGAACCATGTCCATAACGTCTGAAGGGGATATGGCAAGCATGCGACACCCTGCCTCTTTTGCGAGGGCTCGGACGACCAGGGTTTTCCCAGTGCCAGGTGGACCGAATAACAGACACCCCGTCATGCTGTGCTCCTTCAAGATACCTTGTTGAAACGCTGTCGGATGTAACAAGGGCAACGAAACGATGGTTCGCACGGAGTCAATCGTATGCGCAGGGAGGTGGACCTGCGCGAATGACGTAGGCATTGACACTGCACGCTATTCTTAGTAACGAACGGGAGACGGCGGTTGCCATATATCGGCCTTGCAAACTCACCAGAGTCCACGATACATCCCAAGAGCCTCTGTTCGTGCGAGTCCAAGTACGGATCGTGTTTCACCGCCTCGACAATGTCATCCACATGTGTGTCTCTTTCGTTATCCCCGTCCTTGTCCTGTTGATCCTCCCCGGCTGGCCTGTTAGAGAATTGTTGAACCCACGCCTTTCTGAGATCACGCGAGGACCGTTGATCAGTCCACGCGCCGCAGACATGGGCCCATGAAACAGGGGTTGCTGAGAGCGTCGACCTGACCAACTCTAGTGAAGATGAGACGACGCGGCCGACTGCCTGGTCCGCAATTTGCTTCACGCTCGTCCAAGCCTCTATTTTGTTCCCCCAGTCATCCCACATTTTTGCCGCACTTGTCGTGTCCTCTGGTCCAGGCTGCTCAGGACTAGCAGGCGCGAGCTCAGAAAACACCGAAGCTGCGCTGCGTGTCTCGAGCAGGCCGCCGACCGTCCCGACAGCCATTCGCATGGTCAATTCGTTGATCTCCCTTCGCCGGCCTATTCTAGAGGTTTTCTCGCGCGACAGGGACCGCGACGCGGGAACCAATACCGAGGTGCGCAGGAACCCTGAACTTGTTGGGGGGTTCGAACTTGTCGATTTCGGACTAGGTCGGAGTCCGCCACCGAGGAAAGGCCCGAGGATCGAGGAAAGCGGATTTGCTCCGCCGGGTCCACCGACGAGCACGACGTCGGGCTGGCCGGAAGAACCTGGCTCGTCCTCGAGAACAGGACCCGTTGGGAACTTTGGCAACTCAGATTGGAGAGTCTGGTCACCGCGCTCCCACTTCCGCAAGCGCTCCCGCAGGCGCCATTCTCTGGCCTTCTCCGCGTGGTCCTCCTCGCCCCAGTCGGACTTGCCTGGCCTGGAAGTTGCGACCCCTGGAGCTGCCTGACCACTGCGGCTTGTCAACATATTCATCAAGCCCTGCGGACCGGGGAACGATGGAGGTATCGAAGACGGCGAAACGATGGGAGGGGTAATGCCAAATACTATCACTGTTGGATTGACCACGGGTGACGTTGATCGTGACAAGGCGCCTTGGCGTCGTTGGCGGACGGCAGAGAGCAAAGCTGGGTATAAAGATCCCCATGACGATGAGAGGGTTGAAAAGTCGCGAACGTATATGAGGCGCGGCCTGAGAGTGGCGTTGGAGCCTCCTGCGTCAAGGGGAGCCTGCACATTGATACACATCTCGAAGAAAGTCCTAGCCTTGACCAGGCTTCCTTTTGATGGGATGTTCCCTGACGCCTGAGGTGCCTGCAATGGCACCACGACCCTTACTGTCATGTGGGCTGGAGGAACAAACGGGCCAGGTGAATCTCCATCGTCAAACTCAAAGTCATCGTCGTGATGTATCATGCCTGACGGGGGCTGAGGAGTGGTAGTTTGAGAGGGAAAATGCAACGGATTCCGAGGGAGTTCTATGAGTGAAGCCGCTAGAGAGAATGCAGCGCAATGAGTGGGGGAGCGTGCTGTACCCTCAAATGGTGGAAACAACGTACCCTGCCCGAAGTGACCCCATTCTCTAGCTGCAATGTGTACCGCATCTAGTACGACCACATCTGAGCCTGTCCGACGCGCAAGCTCGCGTACGGTATCGTCAATAACGTAGTTTCCGCCCTCGATCGGGCAATAGAGTGCAAGACTAGGCTCTGTGGGCGGACCGCTCTGAGTGGAATACGTGGCCTTATGTTGCGCCTGAGGGTGTAGAGAGAGGAACACATTGTTCAAAACCTCCTGGAACACCTCCGGCTGTGGTAAAGTGGAAGGGTTAGATTCAGACAAAGACTGATACGTCCAGAAGAAGCTCTGTTCGTTTGAAACCTGAAGTGCAGGGGTTGAAGCACCGGGTTCGCTTTTACCGTTGGAACTACCCGTGAGCTCTCTGGGGGGTCCAGGCTTGCTGGGCGGTGGCGTTAAGTCAGTTTCCGGTGGATTTGGTGAGGATGTGGAGACTCGTCTGGCGACGCGACTGCCCCTGGTTGGGGTTGAATGTAGATCGTTTCTTGGGTAACGCGTAGGGCCGGAACATGAGAGAAAAGCGCGAGTTGAGACCGAGGATATCTTCGTAGAAAGGCGTGCCCTGCGAATGAGGATATGAGAGCGCATGAGCAACGCGCGCTTGACGGCCCCGATTCGGTTCGGTCGGTGGTCACAAGCCAATTTCGTGGCATATTCATATTAGTATTCGAGTAGCATAACAGCGAGTATAGTGTAGCGTCCACCAAATGAATAAATGAATAACAGTCTATTTAGTTCCCTTCGACTTGGGACTGGCTTCCCGTGCCTTTGCCCTCTCTGCAAGATCAACTCCAACAAGAATCTTTGACGCCTTCCACAGCTGAACAAAATTGATGATGTTCTTCGCAAGGAATACCCAAAATGATGCGATAGCAATAGCCTCCGGCCACGTCAGGTGTTTTAGCAACGGGTGTGTGAGCCCAATGGGCGTTTTTACCCATTTCATGAGATACAGTGAGACAAAGAACAGTTCGTTTCCCGCGCACATCAGAAACAACGTCCGCTAAATCCTCCCGTGTGAGCGAGAGATAATACGGCGTTGATAAGACCTTACCGAGTCATTGTAATAATACCACAGGATTCGGCTGACGTCGCTTGTGACCAGCTTATGGCTCCGCGACCCAGTGACGAGGGAGCTACGGAAACGGCGTCTCGTCTACGGTACGGAAGAAGGATGGAGCTCACTTGCCTGTACATATGCATGTAATGGCTCGCAAAGTCCAGGGAGATCAAAAATTGGAAGAATAGGGCGTAAGGTGGGTATGCTGATGACAGATAGCATAGGAGGCACGACGTAGTGCACCTTGACGAGCCAATTAGCCCTTGTAGCAGCAAGGAAGATGTCAGTGACGCATAGCATACCTATCTGTCACCATGTCTAGGACGGCGCCGAACTGGGAAGTCTGGCCAAGAGCTCGTGCTGCTTGCCCATCCACCGCATCCAACAAACACGATACGCAATAGAGTACTGTGCAATACTTGGGGTGATAGCTCATAAAGTGGAGAGCCAGTCCTGCAAGGATGATGCGACTGTAGCCTGGGGCCCATTGTGAGACGTCTGTCTGAGTACTGCGGAGACTGAGGGGGTCTCACGGTAAAGGGCACTACTGACCAATTAGGTTAGGGACAAAGAGGAATACATTTTCTGAGTATGATTGCTGAGTGGCCAGGTCAACAGCATATTTTGAGTCGACAACCTCTACAGAACCGCCTTTTCGGCGGTGAACTGGGGGTCTAACGGACATGGTAGGAGAGAGAGAAGAAAGGCGGGTGACTCGAGGCGATGATAAAGATACCTAAACTTGGTCACGGTTGACCTTCACCGTGACGCAATAACAAATGATATGGAGCCGGCAATCCACTTTTCACCACTTGAGTACCACTTTAGGCCGACCACGACATCATCGCATCCGAAAAACTTTTATATTTTAAGAAAAAAAAAGGAAGTTGCATGATTAAGTAGAATGCACGGGTGAATAATAGCCCGCTTGCGTAGATACGGGCCTAAATCATAAACGTCAAACAAATCATAATCGGGTAGCCAATAACTGTCCAATGTCCAAGTTGCGCGTAGGGATCTAATGGTGGTTTTTTGCCACAGTGAGACCGACCGCGAGGCCTATGGCGCCCAAGACAATCAAGAAGATGAAGAAACATATCCAGCGCTTTCGACGCGCTGATCGGGCATATACAACGGCTTTTTCGGTCTGGGCAACACTGCAATTCCAGTTAGACAAAAAAAAACCCGCGGGCCAAGATCTGACGCACCCGGCTTCCGTATCCCCCTCAACCTGAGCCGCGGAGGTCTCAATGGCATTGATCGTCTCTTCCTGTTGCGCGATGAGGACGTCCATCTGCGCAAAACAACAAGTCCAGGGTTTGACGATAATGACCAAGGAAAATGAGTTCTCACATCAACGAACATCTGTGCCAGCTCTGCGAGCGTGCGTTCAATCTTTCGGATGTCTTCATGCCGTTCTTGGACTTCACGATATGCGGCTCGGGACTCTCCGTAACGAGTGGAAGATGTAAGCTAAAGCAGGCCTCAATCAGGGAGCAATCAGTCTAGGGAGATACCAGACGCACTGCCTGGGCGAAGACCTGACCATCCGCTCCTTGGTCACCTTGAACGACTGCAGCAACTTCTTCTGGTGTAGCATCGGGTTTTACTAGCGACGTGAAGTAGGTCTGAGATGGCCCGAAGTACCCATAACGAAATATAGGCAACGCACCGATTTTGAACTGTCGCTCAACACGCTGACGGTATCGCGTGCGATTCTGCTGCTCGACCTGCTGATAGTTCTGCAAAGCCTCGATGAATTTTGAACGGACGAGGGAGGTCTGTGGTTGTATAGTGAGGCGAAGACGTAAACAAGCTTGTTGGGTGTTTCACTCGCCTGGTTCCTTCTTATCCTGGCATCTTGCCCCTGAGGCACAGGCTCCCTCTCCAACTGTTGGATTTGGGTCTTGATCTGGTTGCTCAAGGACCGAGTCTCCGCTAGTAACTCGTCGAGAGCGGCGGCGTTCTGTTGAGCGAGCACCTCATCCGTATTGCTCAGCGAACGAGAGTGCAAGTCAGCGATCCTTGACACGTTCGAATCGAACCGACGGAGTTCATCTTGGATGTTAGATATCTTTGGTGGAAGTATGAGAAATATGAAAATAATAATTTGCCTGCTGCGGACCTGATTGTAGAATCCCGTCATTCCATCCGCAGCACTGGCCCCAGCTCCATACGTGTTCTGGCCTTGGGCCTGAAAACCAGACATCTCGAAATCTCCGGTGGCATTGCTAGGACCTCCTTCTTCTCTCAATGCCTGGGAGTGGGGAAAGAGTGTTATGAATATGAAATCAGTCTAGGTTAGGGATCAACAGGCTAACCCGGAGCGCAGCAAGCCGATCGCGCGCCATTTCCTTGCGTTAGGAATTTGTTTAAGAGTGGACCGTAAATTTTTCCCACAGGTGCGGAGTAGCTTCTTGCAGTGGGTGGGGAGGAAAATAAAAGGGGATCAAGCGAGAAAAACGAGCGGAGCAATTTAGGAGTAAATAGGGCTGGGGCTGGGGCACACAGACGTCACCGATGAACCAGGGAACACTGTCAGTCTCCGTGAGAATTAACTACAGTACACTAGCGTCAAACTCTGTACGTGTGCCTCCCCTTAGCCTTAGTCGGCTGCCTTGTCAGTATTCAGTCAATGAGACGTTTTTTGGGGATTCCCACTGCAACGGTTGCCAATATGGCTCTATTTATATTTTTTTAAATACAACGTCAAAGACATCAAGCCACACAACCTCGATCACAAATTCAGGAGTGTTTTATCGCGGCTTATCTTATCTGGTCACGGTGCCAGAAATTTTGTCAGGGCTACAAATTACACTCCGTAGCCAACGACGTTCCAAGACAAAGATGTGTGGCATATTCGCTGTGCATGGCCTCCAGAAACCTGCTGCTGATAGGTCCAGATTTATCGCTCTCTCTAAGAAGCAGCGCCATCGTGGTCCTGATTGGTCCGGGTGCTATGTCGGTCAGCGCACCGTGCTTGTTCACGAACGTCTTGCAATCGTTGGCGTTGGTGAGTCCCTTCCAAGATAGACGTCATTTTAAATGGACGAATTTGAGTTCAGATACCGGCGCACAGCCACTCACAAGCGATGATGGGAAGATCGTTCTTGCCGTCAATGGTGAGATTTACAATCACGTCAAACTGCGAGCTGCTTGTGGCCCTGGATATAAATTCAAGACGCACTCGGACTGCGAAGTTATCATCCCTCTGGTGCGTGGAATTTTTTTCCCTCTTTGGCCAGCGAGTGATCTTCGTTAGTATCGGAAACATGACAAGGAGCTTTGCCCTCTACTCGATGGGATGTTCTCCTTTGTGTTGCTCGACGAGTCGCTCGACCCTCCCAGGATCATAGCCGCCCGCGACCCTGTCGGGATCACAACGCTATACCAAGGTTGGTCTTCCAGTCGTCCCGGGGCAGTGTTCTTCGCATCAGAACTCAAGTGTCTTGTCGACGAATGTGACAAGATCATCTCGTTCTCCCCTGGCCACGTCTTTGACAGTCGTGATGGCTCCTTGACTCGCTACTACACACCCTCATGGTGGAATGGTGACTCTGACAGCCCGGACGCCCCGATCCCCTCTCGGACCGCCGACCTAAAGTTAATCAGAGAGACCCTGGAGGCTGCCGTGAAGAAACGTCTAATGTCCGAAGTCCCTTACGGTGTCCTTCTCAGTGGCGGCCTCGATAGTAGCATCATCGCGGCTGTCGCGGCCAGAGAAACCGAGAGAGTCGCCCGGGCTCAGTTCGCGGCCATGCAGAAGCGGCTCGCTCAAGGTGAGACTGGACTCGTGACTCCCCCCGGAGGCACTTTTGGAGCGACCGAAGATGGTGCGTTGTAGTCACTCTCCTTCTGTCCATCCATTCCTCAAAAGAAAAAAAAAACGTTTCTATTTTCTCTGCGCAGAAACCATCGCTTCTTGGCCGCAGCTACACTCGTTTTCGATAGGCTTGGAGCACTCCCCTGATCTCCTCGCCGCCCGGAAAGCAGCTCATTACTTGGGCACCGTGCACCACGAATACGTATTTACGGTCCAGGAAGGAATAGACGCCGTTCCGGACGTGATATACCATCTGGAAACCTACGACGTGACCACAGTGAGAGCGAGCACGCCCATGTACCTTCTCAGTCGCAAGATCAAGGCTATGGGCGTCAAGATGGTCTTAAGCGGTGAGGGAAGCGATGAGATTTTCGGAGGTGATTATCTCTGCAGCCGGGCAATCTGTGTCCCTCGAATCTAAATCCGCGCAGGTTATCTCTATTTCCACGCAGCCCCCGACGCACGCTCTTTCCACCAAGAATGCGTCCGTAGAGTGAAGAACCTGCATACGGCGGATTGCCTCCGGGCGAACAAGTGCGTGCTGCAGGTTCAGTGCAACGCCTCGTTATGTCCTGACAGCCCCGAAGATCCACCATGGCCTGGGGTCTCGAGGCCCGCGTTCCATTCTTGGACAAGGCATTCTTGGAAGTCGCGATGAATGTCAGGCCAGAAGACAAGATGTTCAACAAGGGCACTTCCCAAGAGTTCGACGAGGACGGCCATCCAAAGATGGAGAAGTACATCCTTCGCAAGGCGTTCGACGTTGCGCCCGACGGAAAGGTCGGTCGCAAGACGGACGCCTCCTCACCCCCTTTCCTACTGCTTATCCCCATTTGTTGATTTATCATGTCGCAGCCGTACCTTCCTCGCTCGATCCTGTGGAGGCAAAAAGAGCAGTTTTCAGACGGTGTTGGCTACTCCTGGATAGACGGGTGCGGTTCGCCCAGCCGCCGTGCAGACGCGAGCCCACTAATGGATGGGACTTATAGATTGAAGGGTCACGCGGACAACGCTATCCCGGACGAAATATTCGAAAAACGGTTTGAGCGCTGGCCAGAGGAGACCCCAGATACCAAAGAGGCCTACTACCTCCGCGACATCTTTGACAGTGGGATCGCTTCCTCGCGCCCTCCGCTCCTTGGTGTATCTGCTAACCATATTCCTCGACAGGCTTGTTCCTTTCGGAGACCGCAGCAAAGACGGCCGTTCGGTACGTATTGCCTTCTTTTTTCTGGGTTGACTCCTTGGCTAATACATACTACAGGTGGATCCCCCGCGGAGACTGGGGCTGCGCGGCGGACCCAAGTGGGAGGAGTGTCAGCATTCACAACGCAGCGTACGAATGAAGGCAAATGATGTGATAGATTCAAAAGCAGCATAATGGTGATACAAGTTCTAGCCATGTATAGATTAAAGAGCAGGCAGGTCAATGAAATTCCAAAAGAAGGTCTGTATGGCGTGGAAACAGTTCGTCGGCTGAAATGAGTGCAGAATTTGATGGATGGAGAAACGAAGATACCCTATAACTGGACAACTGGGACCTTGTACTTGGCAACGGTATCGCAAAAGAGAGTGAAAGCGAGAAAGGTGAGCGACATGCAAAGGACGTTGATGAGAAATGGGGAGGCCCCCGAGTATCGTTCCGAATAATGATTAGTTGGTATCTTAAGTGAAGTGTCGTTAAAGAGGATTAAAAGGCTACGTATTCAGGCCTAGTTGCTGTTTAATGACAGATCATTCTCCATCATCTGGCGGTAGAGACCCACCCCGGAGTCTTCGGAAGGGGCAGGCGAAGCGAGGATCTTATTAGAGGGGGTCGTCGTCGTACGGGTGGCGGCACTGTTTTGGGAGGTATTGCGGGACCGTTTCATCGATTGGACGGAGGTCGCGGGGGTGCGCGTACTTCCATCCCAAGCTGGTCGGGTGATGGTAACCTTGACAGAGTGCCCCTCATCTGATGTGGCTGGGCGGCGACTTGATGGTGTGGCGGCATTTCGACGGCTGGATGGGCGCCCACCGCCCGAGGAGTCGGCAGAAACGAGGCGACCACCGAATTTAGCATTTGCTGCAGACTCCCTAGAGTAGCCTGTAGGTATAGCAGGCCCGTTGCGTCTCGTGCCAAGCCCTCCTTGAACTGGTCGATGTTTGGCCAGGGGCTTCTGAAGAGTGATCTTATCTGCACCCCAATAGGAGAAGCTCATCTTGCTCTTACGATCCGAATCATCGGAATCGACCCCGCCATCCTCGTCATCGTCCGGCATGGGCACAATTCTGGGCTGAACAGTAGAATGCATTTGAGCTCTTGAACGAGCCACGCTACATGGGTTCAACTAAGTAGCCTTTCCATGCGAAATTCAAATACAACTCACTCTTCCATTGACACAACGCCTTCACGAGGTTGAACGACGTTACCAATAGCCCAGTTCTCGATCTAAGGGGGACGCCCTTCAGATTTTATTGGGTCAGAAAGAGAATAGGAACTTTCCTTGATAAACTTGTACAAATTCCGTGGCCGCGCGGTCGAGTTTCGGCGACCCGTAGTTGCGTATTTAGACTTGCCTTGAACTTCAGGTAGAGAGTTCGCTCTTGAAGCATGGGCACTTCCCAAAGGAAGAGATGTCGTGCCGGTGCGTTGACAACGTAGCACCACGTCGTTGAAGACGACTAGCCACATATCTTTTTTGCCACCAACACCGCCCCCGCTGCTGTGCAGCACATCGCTCAAACGTTTGAAGGATGGCTTCCCTTTGACTCCTCGTGTGGTCGCAGCTGGCGGTGGCGGTAATGAAGACTTTGAGGCGTCGCTCGAGTCTCTGGGGGCCAGCATTCGCTCCTCCACCAGAACACGAGATGGCTTGGGAGCGGCAAGTTGTTTCACTTTGTCCAACCCCTCGATCCGTGCGAGGATATCGCGCGTCTTGTCACGTTCTTCTTTTTGAATCTTTTCATCCTCGATGCTACGAACAATGTTCTCGACCTCTGCAACCATCTGGAGGGTACTCTCATATTCGAAAGTAGACGGGTCGGTATGGAAAAGGAGATTTTGAAACATCAACGGGTACTTGAGCAGCCGTTGAAATGGCTTTGATAAAGAGATAGACAGCCCAGTTTCCCCGCGATCCTGAGCATCCATCTCGAGCTTGCGCAGAAACGCGCAGACTTTGAGCCATTCGTCTGCGTCCTTATTCTTTGGGCGTTTGGTCGGATTGCTCGTTGAAATTGCGTCGTTAGCTTGCTCGAGGGCACGTTCCAAGTGTAGAACATAGTCCGCATAACCCCGGAGGATGTGTGACTAAATCAAGGTGAAGTCGATGGTCAACATAGTGAGGAAAGTAGACAAGCTTACGTTGGCTACGAAGACATCTGCCAAGGAGCGCACAAGAGGGTATTGCTCATCGTATCGTTTTCGAAGACCCTCATTGAGCTTGAGATGACCCGCCAGAATACTATCCTGAATGACTTCAAGGCACTGCCGCAAGTCGTCAGGCAATTGATGTGGAGAAACACCACCATTAACGATCAGGTCCGCTTTGGTCAAGCTCTTCCTGGACTTTCGTAGCACCATCCCTCGCGCACTTGGATTGGTTGAAGTGGACTTGCGATCTCGATCTCGATCCTTTTCAGCAGATGAGGGCCCGACAAAAGACTGGCGACCTAAAGATTGCGTGGATACTGCGTTGGGGTTTGGGCGAGGAGGAGGTGGGAGAGATTGATGAGAGCGAGAAGGAAAAGGTACAAAGGTATTTTTACCCGTCCGAGATGAGCCATAGGGTGAGCGGGGATGGGTGTGTTTCGATACAAGGTTCATGTTGCCTTGTCCTCCCCTGCGAGACTCAGAAAAACCCTTGCCCATTCTGTCGTTATCGTCTTCGAAGTCTGAATTAAGGGACTCGCTGTCCATGTTTGGGGCATCCTTCTCATCTCTCCGAGATGCGTAATCCAGAGGGGTAGGTGTGTCAGACCGGAAACCGATTGGGGAGAGGAAACGAGAAGCAATTGGTAAGTGCTCGAGCGACTCCACCGGGGTGTCGAGTCGTGGCATGTCATCATAATCCATCATAGTGGGTGATGCTATTGGAGAAGTGGCATATGGGTGAAGCAAGGGAACTATAAAAGTTTCCTTCATCTTGAGGAGTTCGGTTACGTATCTGCAAGACTGCTGAGGGACCTTCGACACCTAAAGAGAACAAATCTACTCACCTTTCTTCGCTGGCCACGATCTCCCACAGCACCTCTTGTCGGGTTCGTTCCCGAGGTCCAAGGTGGGTTACTAGATCTTCTTCCGCACCTTCACTCCAAGAAGCAGGAGGAATTACGCTACTCATAGATTTCTGAGAGAAAGGAGTACCGGAACGGAGAGACTGGTGAATAGAAGCGGCATCACCGTAACTAGGCTTTGCAGAACAGGGAGGGGCAACTGAGCGTGTTGTAGTAGCCTTGACAGTCTGGGTACTATTTTTACTTGAGCCGACATCGGTGCGAGAAGTAGATGCAGCAGTGGATGTGGAGCCACGGGGATCCCTGGGATGCATCGGGGGTGAGCGCGCGACAGTACTCTTGTATGTAGTGGACGCGTCGTCTGGTAAGGGACGGTCTGCGCCGAGACTGGATGGGGTTGGGGGAGGAGAGAGAAAAGCAACTTTCTTTGGCACGTCATTGCTCCCATTAGTCGTGCTTATGCTTCCGTTCCCGGTCTTGCGGGAACCTCGCCCAGCGGAGTCCTGATCAGCACGAGGGGACGCTACGCGGGTGACGATAGTTGTGTCGAGGGAATCCTCCTCTGCGACATCAGAGAGAGGTCCCTTGGAATGTGTCACAGATATAGGATGGTAGTCTACTGGTGGTATGAGAGGGGAGTCAACGAGAGGGAGGGGACGGGAGGAAAGTTCGGGGAGAGGCTTAAAAGACGCGATCGAGGTAGGTGTACCGATAGAATGCTGAGGCTGTTCGAGGGGAGGTGGGGGCCATTCTCTGAGCGGGGGTAACTGGGGAAGTTTTTCCTTTTGGTAGGAAGTGCTAGGAGGTAATAAGTCTGGATCCTTGGTATCCTTGGCTTTATCCTTGGAAAGGCCTCTATTGAATCGATTGAAAAGGGCTTTCATGGCGCGACCGGTAGAAGGAGCACGATGAGAGTAAAGGAAAGAGAATAAGACGAGAAGGGGATGATGGGGAGGGGCAAAGGAGGAAAGTAAACAAGGGAATTAGAAAGGTTGCAACGAACGAGAATTGAGAAAGGACGTTCACCCTTTGCCTCGAGGCGTACACACTCCGCTAGTCTCCACCCGCCCTTACCGCGTTCGTCGTATATATTTTACTGCACACTCTCTGGTAATCCTATCATATTCAGATTAGAGTGCTAGATTGGCTACATCCGATGCTACTTTTGCAAACCCCTTTGGTTCTAATACCCGGAACTACTGCGACTGCTTCTAGGTCAGGTACAAGCTACCCAAGGCAATAGAGAAGGGAGGGCTGAATGGATAGCAGAGACTGAGACGTAGGAATCTCTAGTATGTAACACGATTTATCTTGTACCTAACGACGATACTGTACTGGTTCCCAACGTGGAACACTGTCCGCGCTGTCAATAAAAGGTCGTGATGAAGTTGAAGGTGAAGGTTGCTTGGATGGATCTGCCACTATGGCGGATGTTCCGTTTTCAGTAGTATTCTTTCTCCTTGGTCACCATCACATCTGTCTGGGTGTCCATCTCGGGAAAATAGGCCCAGTCTCTCAGGGATGTACGCTGTCGCCCGCAAGAGTCGGTTGATGTCCGAAACAAACGAATGCCAGTTCTGGCTCACGAATTTCCGACTTCAAGTTATCACTTAGAACCATAGTCATGTTGACCGTCCAACATAGCAACGACAAGGCACTATGACACGTACTGAACACCTTCGATTGTAGTACTGCGGTCGTGTCGTGGATGCTCGTCAAATTATGGATCTGGGCCCAAGAAAATGGCCCATCAGGATGTCGTGATGGCACATGAATATAGTCCCGCAATGATAACGGGTGAGTGCAAGGGCGCTGCTGCCTCGCAGCCTGAGTGACCCAGGAGTCGGTAATATTGTGGTAGGGTAGGGGCAATGCAAAATTTTTTACCCGGGCTTTAACTGTGGCTTGACAAGCCGTGCTACTCCTGCTCTTTATACACTAACAAAGTAGTATATGCACCACACGACAATGATTTTTACCGATTTTTTGAGGGACGGCTTAGTTCGGGGGAAATGAGTTGGAATTGGTTATGTAACACATCTGCCCTATCCAGACTCCGCAGTTTAATGTGGTGCGGAGTCTGATTATCCGGCATGCGAGGTCAAAAGTCGAGATCACCACGATTACGATTATACGTACAGTACAACGAGAGGTAGGAGAAAGTAGCGCCACGGTGATACAGACAGTGTGGCATTTCGACACGATTTTGCCTTCCCCTCCTCCCGTATTTAAGCCATTTTTCAAATCTGATTTGATGGATACACGTTAGTATGCTATTCTGGATTTTTGTAGCTACCCCAGTGGTGTGAAATATAGTGCTTACCCTTTTTTTTTTATCACCACGGTGCTCTAAAGACGTGTTTCTTACATAATCCTGCCTTCCCAAATTGCAGTGATTTGCCTTCTTGGGGGCACAAAAGTCGTTTGAAGGACAACTCCAGGTAAGACTGCCATAATGGCGCCCGGAGCTGAACCGCTATCCATCGAATCTTTGCTGCAGAAGCAGAAAGAAGAACGGGAGGCTGCAGCTAGAGTGAGTATCTAGTCCTCCTGACTTCTTGTAGTCGTCTCATAATCCTCTTCTCAAGCCCAAGTTCCTGTCGAAGGAGGAACGTGCGAAGATTGCTATCGCTAAACGAGCACAAGAGATACAAGAAGAGAGGAAAAAGGAAGAGGAGAATCGGAAGAACAGGGAACAACTCGAGCGCGAGGCAGAAACTATTCGAAGACAAGAGAGAGAGAGCAAGTATTCGACGAGTAATACTTCAAGATGTCTGTAATCTTCCTGGTTCTCATGGAAATCTCGCTGATCGTTCTTGCAATAGACGAGGACCACCATGACCGCCGCGACCGCGATCGAGGTCGGGGAACCGGCCGTCGAGACTACCGTGATAGACGTGCAAACGACGACAGGCGTTCAGGGTACAGCAATGTCCCAACTGAACCCCGCGCAGAGCGTGTCAAAGCCGCTGCCGGATCTTCTGCACCATCGTCTGGGGGTCCCCAGTCCATCTCGCCATCCAACTCGTCAACCCCCGGACCAGACGCTACCTTTACTCCTGCGATGACAGAAGAAGACCTTGCTGCATTGCGATCACGATATCTTGGTGTCGACAAGAAGAAGCGAAAGATTCGCAAGATGAATGACCGCAAGTTTGTCTTTGACTGGGACGAACAAGAAGACACTTTCTCTGCGGACCCTTCCGCGAATATTGGAAATCAACGCCAGGGAGCGCAAGTCATGTTCGGACGCGGGCACATCGCGGGTATGGATGATGGCGGGGGCAGAACTGGCACCAAGTCGGATGCCCAACTCGCTGATGCTATGGAGCGGAGAAAGGCTGCAAAGCATGGGTATGATGATCGTCATTGGACAGATAAAGGTCTCGACGAAATGAAGGAGCGTGACTGGCGCATCTTCCGCGAGGATTTCAGCATCGCGGCGCGAGGTTTGCTCGTTTTTTCTCTTCCCCCCTTATCGCCCGCTGACCTGATAGGTGGCAATATACCGCACCCATTACGTGCATGGGGAGAATCTACAATTCCCAAACAGATTCTTGCTGTCATCGACCAAATTGGTTACAAGGAACCCTCTCCTATCCAGCGTCAGGCCATCCCTATCGGGTTACAGAACCGAGACATCATCGGTATCGCAGAAACAGGTGCGCCCCTATCTCCGCATCAGGCGATAGACGATACCGACTTGATCACGACAGGTTCTGGAAAAACTGCGGCTTTCGTTATCCCCATGCTTACTTTTATCTCGAATATGCCTCCGTTTACCGAGGAGAACAGACATCTGGGACCCTATGGGTTAATCTTGGCCCCTACGCGTGAGTTGGCGCAGCAGATCGAATCGGAAGCTCGAAAATTTGCCACACCGCTCGGTTTCCGTTGCGTGTCTATAGTCGGAGGGGTAAATTGCTCATTCTTCTCTGTGTTATACTGGGCTGATGGACTCCAGAGAGCTGTGGAAGAGCAACAATTTAATCTTCGTGAGGGCGCAGAAATTATAATCGCCACTCCTGGTCGTCTAAAGGATGTCCTTGAACGGCACGTCCTTGTGCTGTCTCAATGCCGCTACGTCGTCATGGATGAAGCTGACCGTATGGTCCATCTGGGTTTTGAGGCTGACCTCACCTACATCCTGGACCAGCTACCCTCTGAAACCATGGAAGGAGAGGACCAGAGTGAGCAGATGGACGTCGATGGCGAGACCATGGTGAAGAAGGGTCGTACACGAGTAACAACGCTCTTCTCTGCTACTATGCCGCCTCCAGTCGAGAGACTCGCAAGGAAATATCTGAAGCGCCCGGCAGTCATTACTATTGGTGAAGCGGGCAGAGCCGTCGATACGGTTGAGCAGCGTGTCGAGTTTGTTACTGGAGAAGAGAAAAAGAAGTGCGTTGTTCAGTTGTCAGTTGACAGAAGTATGGCAACTAAAGTTCCTCTTCACAGGCAACATCTTCTCGAAATCCTCAACAGCGGACAGTACCAGGCTCCCATCATCGTTTTTGTCAACCAGAAGAAGACTGCGGATATGGTGGCAAAGGACCTCAGTCGTGCTGGAGTGCGTCGGGAACCTCTTCATGATCATTATGACATGCGCTGATAACATACTTTCTTGTAGTGGAGCGCGGCAACGCTGCACTCTGGTAAGAACCAGGAGCAACGAGAGGCTTCCCTACAGTCACTGCGCTCTGGTGCCGCCGATGTTCTGGTTGCGACGGACCTCGCTGGACGCGGCATCGACGTGCAAGACGTTTCGCTTGTCATCAACTTCCAGATGTCCAGCACCATCGAAGCTTACGTGCATCGAATAGGTTTGACCTACATTCAGCTATCTGTGCGCCGTCGTGACTAAGCTACGTGCTGCAGGTCGTACTGGGCGTGCTGGTAAACAAGGAACAGCAATCACATTCTTGAGCAACGACGATGACGAAGTAATGTACGTTGTTTCAAGTTTCATCGCCTCCGTGAAACGAAGCTGACGCATTTTCTCGTCTTGGCAGGTATGACCTGAAGCAAGGTGAGCCGATATCCATTTTTCTCGGTGACTTGGCTGGCGCTAAGGCATGTATGTTTAGAAATCTCGAAAAGCCCTGTGTCAAAGGTGCCCGTGGAACTTGCGCGGCACGAGGCTGCCCAGCATAAGGTGTCTCGAGAGATGAAACGCAAGCGAGACGCCGAGGATCAAGGATAGGTAAGACGAGTGGAGTTCTGAAGGCACTTAGAGATCGGACGTCCGGTGTTACAGCAGGCGCACCGCGTGCATCCACTCCTCATTGCGAGCAGTGTGTTTCATATGAGGCGTATATTTGTCCCGAGACCTCGAAGCCTTCCATCCCGTTATGTGTTCGCGTTGGGTTTAGGCGCTCTTGTGGGTAGTTGTGTGCCGCAATACATCCGATCTGCGACGGGCGCAAGCACGTCATACATTCCACATGCACATGCTATGCGTGCGCAGTTGGTCTGTTTTCGATTGTTCTCCTCTGCCAGGAAGGCAATGTCTTCATTTATCCTGCCTTAGGCGAGTGAGTAGATGAAGGTGATTCTATATTGGTTCCGCGCTCCACGGCCATCCGTATAGTACTGTAGCTGTAGCTGTACCACTACTACGACAGGTGTACATACCCCCTCCTCGAGAGGACGGAGAACGTTCTTTCCCGGACTCGCTACTAGTCACTCCGCCAGCATCCGGGCTCGATAAAACGGTGCCAATGAGCTGGTCGGGCGTAATGAGGCAGGCAACGACCCGGACAGGTCAATACCACCAGAGAAAAGTTTGACGTGCCATTGAGAAAAAACGAGGAGCCTCGTGATCCCGTTTGTTTCCAGCCACCGGAAGCATGGACCGACAGGCGGTTTCAAAAAAAAAATTGGCGGGGTGAAAAAGCCATTCGCACCAACGAAACAATAGAAATACCGAAAGGGAGGAAGCGTCGGGTCGCATATTACAGCAAGTCAATTGTCATGTCCTCCAACTGCTCTACTTAGACTATATCGCACAAGCACGAGCCACGCGGGTCAACACTACTAGACTTGGCCAAGCAGGTCCGATCCGAGTCTCGGAGGCGAAGCCAGTGCGTGTACAGTAGGCCAATACCGGAACACGTACGCAAGGTGAGGCGCGACTCCGAGGTGCTGCACCCCGATCCGGGAGGTTGCTGGGCCACCGCCGATTCCACAAGGAGTAAGCGGAGCGTGAAATGTGTGTGGTGCGAGTTCGGTGTGCGGCTCTGTCCCTTCGTCCGACCGACCGACCGGACCGGACCGACTCGCTGACCAGTCGATTGAAACCCGACCCGACCAAATCAACTGATCCGATCATTTTCCTGCCGGGGCTGTGCCTCTCGCACCCGCGCGTTGGATAAGGTGTGCATGCCACTTACTGTACAACCTGTGCCAGTGCTACCATCTTCTCTACTTCTCTGTCGCTCCAGCTCTCATTGCCACCGCCACACCTGTCCAGACAGTGTAGGTAGCCAACATGAGGCAGTAAGAGGTCCCTCACCCGTGGGTTTTTGTACACCTCGGCGTCCCACGTGGCTTCAGATACGGAGCTGGAGACGACTTTTTCTTTTTTCTTTTTCTGTGTCGCACCTACGCACTTCTGACTCGGCCTCGCTGTGCTATCCTTAGCGTGGGCAATATCGACAAAGGGATCGGACAGCTCAGGTACTCGGTGGCGGTGAGGGAAAAAAGGGGAAAAAGTGGGAAAAGCAGGGTGATCACTGATCAAGCCACATCTAAAAATCGACGAATCTAGGAGATGTACCTTTTCTCTCTGTTGCCTGAGTGTCTATTGCCATTTGCTGCTGATGCGGAGGCGGAAGACCTGATCTGCTCAAGTAAGGGTCCATTGGTGTGGTGTCGAACAAGTCATCAGACCCTACATGGCGATTATCGGGTCGAAAAATCTATGAATAACTTATATTCTGCCTCCGGGAGCCTCAATGCGAGTTGGATGTCCGCCCGCGGCAGCCCATTCGCACCTTATTCCTGCCTCAGAGGTGTGGGCTTTCTGCAATACGACTCGACGGATGGACGGCTCATATAATATCGAGAAAGCTGTATGTGGGCCACGTGTTCCGCGGATCGTCACCATATGGCTGCTGTCTTAAAATTTCGATCGTGCTACTAGTGCGCCTCTAAGCACACTAACAGTACACGTTCTCGTCTCGTGGGGGACATTGGGAAATACAAAGATTTGATTACGGCGACAGGACCCCAAAGATTTGTGCGGCCGTTCAATGCCAAGGACCATCAGAACATTACATTTCTATTGCACGGGAATTACGAAGAAAAACATGCATGCATGGTGAAAGCAAGAACCCAATGGTTGGAAATGGTTACGCACGCCAAGCGAGAAGTCTGAGACGCACGTGAAGCGCCTCATCTTATAGGTTCCTTGCTTCCCAACCTCAAAGAGAGGGTGGTGTCAAGAGACCAAGGGTGAAACGAACCCGTCACACGTATACTAGAGGATCTAGCTTGGCACCCTAGAAGAATAGGACTGGTCGCCTTGACGCGGAACCCACAAGTCGGCGGGAGCTAAAAATACGTGAGGAGCATTTATTTAGCCAAGGCACTATCGACGCTCCGAGGGGCGTCTGGTCACGAGTTCCGGGACACTTAACCTAGAACGTTGCAAGGTGGCAGACTTCGAGCTGGGCCAAGCCACAGTGGCACGCGGACTCGGTGGAGGACGCGACCTGGGCGCTGCTGCTAACGCGGAAAACAGGACTAATAAATCTGGCCGCGGCTGTGAGAGGGTTTCTTCTTGTGATTCACTTGGGTAGAGGCTATTACATTGACCCTTGGCCGTGTCAGTGCCGTGCCGAAAACCTGACCGGATTCGGTAGAGTGGGGGGGAGATCTTGTGGGAGATTAGATGGGCGCTACGTAGTGCCCAGCTGCTAATCAAATTTCAAGCCGAGTGAGCTCGGCTGGGCAATGGGCAATACATCGTGAGATTTATCCACTGGGAGATAAGTTATGTCCAAAGATAGCAGAGACAGGCGCAAATACGAAGACAGAAGAGGTAGGAGGGCGTAGTGGCGACGGCCACTGCCGCTGCAACGAAAAGAGTTATTAAACGGCCAGTGGTTGTTGAGGAAGCTAAGGCAACCGTCAAAAGCGCACGGCGTTGCAAGTAGAAACTGATTGAAATAGGGATTGAGCGCTCGGTTAAGAAGTGTGGAGAGGAGAGAAGATTACGTAAGAAATGGGTAAGGGTGGGGTAGAAGAGGTAACTTTGAGAGGCTGGTCTGTATAGGAAATGGAGGGCACGTAAGAAGGATTAGAGGTAGAATTACAAGATAAGAGACCGGACCGGGGCTAAGAACTGACTGAACTTGGCACGGGATTGAGATGACTGAGCTAAAACCGGGAATGGGGACACTAATAACCTCCTCCTCGTCTCCCATCCCATATCTTTTTGCCACAACCCTCCCTATAATATCTTCTTCCCTCAAAGGGTCATGTTATCCGCACAACCTCTCCCTGATAAACATACTTTCCCCTCTTCTCCAGGGTCTTTAGACATCCCTTCCGCCGTCCACTTCCACTCCTCATCGGATGGCAATCCATCTCTCACCGTTCCGTCGGATCGCTCGCAACATTCTTCTTCCACAACTGTTTTAGAGTCGGAGCAGGTACTCTACTTTCCTGTCCACTGTCCACCAGAATCCGCCACAATGATCAAATCCTCACTATCTTTTCTAGGCTCCTTCAACCCTTTCCTCTAGGACCTCCTCGTTCTCAAAGCCTAGAGACACCCTCACCGCAGAGCACCCCACCATGACTTCCAAGCTTGGCTTCATCTCTCGTTGTCGCTCCGTCAGTTTCCTCCACGCCTCTGTCGCCCCGAACACCCACGCCTCTACCACTCAACCTCACACTCCCGAGCACTCCCCGGCTCAGCAGCACCTGCCTCCCCCTGCAGTCAAGGCCCCCAAACACTCCTCCGGCCCGCTCCACGATCTCAAGCGTTTCTTGCACAGTCATATAGCCCATCAACACAGTCAACATCACCCGGCCGTTCTCCCCACGGCTCCCTCTGGCACAGCAGGTCGAGCGGAGGTTACCATACACTCTCCTGCAGACCCACAAAACTCCTCGGCTGACCTTCTCCATGGTCCCGACTCTGAATCTTACACCTCTTTGGACGGCACAAATACACCATCTACACGTCCATCCACTCGGCCTTCCACAGGACCTCCCAGCCCCCCTGGATCGAACCATACCTCAGACTCGAACCCCCACGTCCAAGTCTCAGAAGGGAAGGTTCACAAGGACCATATACTTGCGGCATTTATGCGGAAAGACAAACCGCATCACGTCAAGGAAGACAAAGTGGCTAAAGTTACCAAAGATCGATCTACGAACCGGTCTCCATCACCCACTCACTCCTTCCGCTCCGGTGGACCGCAGTCACAGTCACTCGCTCCCGGTTCACATGATTCACACCATTCCACCTCTTTGCGTCCTTCTGGTACCCCCTCGCATCCACATCCCATCAATTCCCTTTCCGAGGCTACCCAAGCCCATCTTTCCAAGAAGTATGGCAAATGGGGTCGCGTTTTGGGCTCCGGTGCAGGCGGTACGGTGCGCCTCATCAAGGCCAACAGCAAGAACGGTGGTCATATATTTGCTGTCAAAGAGTTCAGGCCGAGGCGTACTGGTGAGTCTGAGAAGGAGTACCAGAAGAAAGTCACTGCAGAGTTTTGCGTTGGTTCTACGCTGAAACACCCCAATATTATCGAAACCGTCGATATCGTCTGTGATCATGGCCACTACTACGAGGTAAGCCTGCTTATCAATCTCAAATCTGCTTTCATCTCAGTCTCCTTCTCTATCTCAGGTCATGGAATATGCACCGTACGACCTCTTCAGTGTCGTCATGTCCGGCAAGATGTGTCGCCCTGAGATTTATTGCGTCTTCAGACAAATCTGCGATGGCGTCGAGTATTTGCACGAGATGGGTCTCGCTCACCGTGATTTGAAACTCGACAATTGCGTCATGACCACGAGTAACGTTGTTAAACTCATCGACTTTGGCACGGCCACTGTCTTCCACTACCCTGGAAAGGCTC
>QLOS01005437.1:0-15615 GCA_003313725.1 Russula sp. MG48 | reverse complement strand
CGCCTTCCCTACGTCTCCGCGAACGACAGTCCACCAGGCCGCACGTCAGGTTCCGTCAGCATAGGCAATTCCAAGCACTGTCGACATTGCACATGCAACTTGAACTTGCCTTCAAATCATCCAGTGCCGGCGCCGGCGACTCGTTCCAATAGCCCCACTTCGAAAGCGGCAACGCGGCATCCCTACCGAGCAACGCGTCCCCACAGAGAAGCCAAAGAAGGCATTGTATACCGGCGCGTGAGCTACCGTGTCAAGGAATTCATTTTTTTGGCCACATGCTAGACCAGCCTAGACAAGATTCTGTTCAGGATTGTCGATATTGCTTCCGCAGTTCGGGTCTGTCAGTGAGACCGGTGGGCGGCGCCCTGGTTCGTTAGGTGTGACGGTAGTTGCACGCTGAATCTGTTAAAGTTTTCTGCTGTAATATATGTATGTGTATATGTATATGTATTGTATTTTGTATAGTATATTGGATATTGGATACTGGATGTATGTGTAGATACCTCCGACTCGGAGTCGGCCGAGCACGCGTGTCACTCAGGTACGGTCGTGTCACATGCTGTGACGGAACGCGAAAGTGAGCGTGACAAAAGGGTCCACACCAGTCACCAGTCAACGGTCCGACGGTCGCTGGCAGCGCATCACTGAACCGAAGGACGTTTGCCATCTTTCCCCCTTCTCATCATCGTCATTATCGACAGCATTCTGACGGGGGTCGCATCACTCGTAGCCGTGGCCCATGGCCCCTTTCAACCTGTCATCCTCTAAGTCCCGAAACTTTCATGCTCGGGCAATCCTCGGTCCCAAGTTGCACGACCGACTACCCAACATCAACGTGCTCATAGTTGGTGCCGGCGGTATCGGCTGCGAACTCCGTAGGCGTGTCCCATCTTGCGGAATGCTCTCCCTCACAACAGGCGACTGGCTTTTACAGTCAAGAACGTCGTACTCGCTGGGTTCGGGCATATTACCCTGCTCGATCTCGACACTATCGACCTCTCCAACCTGAACCGTCAATTTCTATTTCGGAAGAAAGATGTGAAGCAGAGTAAAGCCTTGGTATGTTACTCCCCCACCAGTCTGTTGGTAATCTGGCTTTATACGGACCTTCAGGTGGCCGCGCGCACAGCATCCGCATTTAATCCTAATGTCCACATCACACCCATTCATGGGAATATCAAAGACACCCAGTTCGACTTGACATGGTTCCGAGGGTTTGATATTGTTCTGAATGCGCTAGACAATTTAGGTCCGTCCTTTATTCGTAGATTTCGACGAGGGAACTCACACAGTCGTCCGTCAGACGCACGACGACACGTGAATAAAATGTGCATGGCTGGAAATATTCCTCTAGTAGAGTCTGGGACAGCTGGATACCTAGGTCAAGTCCAGCCCTTGCTGAAGGTATGTCCGGTAGCACCAACTTTGAATCGCGATCGTCCTTACACCCCTACTTTGCATTGGCAGGACCGTACCGAGTGCTTTGATTGCATTCCTAAACCAACGCCCAAGACATTTCCTGTGTGCACCATTCGATCCACGCCGACTCAGCCTATACACTGTATCGTTTGGGCTAAAAGCTACTTAATACCGTAAGTTCCCAGCCGTCGCTCTTCGTGGATGACTCAATCGGACTGATACGGGATAGGCAGCTTTTTGGCGAAGATGAGGACTCCACAGATGAACTCGCCGAAGCTGAGAAGCAGGGCGAAAATGGTGAGTTGCCCCTTTTATCTCGCACGCTGGCCCCTTTATCGACGCTGTCCGAATACTCACACGTCTTGCAGCGCAAGAAATAGCAAATCTGCGGAGGGAAGCGCAGGCGTTCAAGTCCGTCAGAACTTCGCTGCGCTCCAAGGACACATATTCCGGTGCAGCAAAAATGGTATTTCAGAAGGTACAGTTCCCAGTGACGCAGCACGGACGGACTGGCAATCTTATCGATGTGGCCTAGGTTTTCCAACATGACATTCTCAACCTTCTCTCTATGGAGGATATGTGGCGCTTCCGAGACAAACCGGTAGCACTAGACTTTGATCTGATCGAAGGCGATCAGTTTATCCTACGTGGGCAGGCGGCCAACGCCCTTGACGTGTCCGCGGATAGCAATAAATCCTCTGTGAATGGCGGTGGCGTCGACGGGCGCTCGAATGGAAGCAGCACTACTTTCCCCAATGGTAGCAACTTTACCACGAAAGCCTCAACTGTTAGGTCTGGCCACGGTTTGAAAGACCAGCGCCCCCTGTCACTTCGGGAGAATTTGGCATTGTTTGTCTCAAGGTGGGTGTCCTCCCATCTTCAGTCTAATAGTGTGCTCATGTAGCCCCTTGAAGTACGGAGCGCCTCGCAGCACGCCTCACAACGGGCAAAGAGGAAACAATCTCATTTGATAAGGACGACGACGATTCGCTGGATTTCGTTACTGCAGCCGCAAATCTGCGGTCCGCGGCTTACGGAATTCCTTGTAAGAGCCGTTGGGAAGTAAAAGGTGCGACTTGTGCCGTCTCAGTCTTGGTAGGTTCACAAACGTATTCTTTCTTAGAAATGGCAGGGAACATCATACCTGCAATCGCCACAACCAATGCAATCATTTCGGGCTTAATTGTACTTCAGGCCCTGCACCTGTTGAGTGCATCGTTTGACTCCTTGCGCAATGTACATGCGCAATTCAAGCCCTCCGCCCCTCTGAGTGCCATTAAGCTTTCCTTGCCAAATGACCGCTGTGGTGTTTGCCGTGACGCATACGCCTCACTCCAATGTGACCCCTCACGTGTGACCCTCGCGGAGGTACTCGAAGGTATCTTGGATGGATCGGAGCGAGAAGTAAGTACCTATGAGGATAAGCGCATGCTCAGCGACCCCGACTTCGACGACAATCTTGATCGCACACTCGAGAGCCTCAATGTGACCAAAGGGAAGTTTCTCAGCATCGCGGACGAAGATGGCGAGCTCGAAACAATCACCCTTGCCATCTGCGCGCTCCCGTGAGTCTCCCTGCTCGCTCGAGCCCCGGTTGCTAATGATCGACTATCAGACCCGATCACCCAATGGACGGCCCTGCCATGATATTTCCCAATCCCCCGCCGAAACCAGCGAAGAGGACAAAGCCGATCGTCGCACGACCTTCCACGCCACCGCCGACGCCACCACGAATACAGAAGAGGCCGGCCCCGGATAGTCTGGATGATGCGCAGCCAGCAAAGCGTGCACGAATCGCTACTTCCCTGAGCGAATCTCGGCGTCTCGAAGAAGATGGTCTAGTTCTGTTAGATGGAGACGGGCCGGTGGACGGAGATGTCGATATCGTCGTCATAGACTAGCTGAGTAGTAATGGTCTTTGATTATTTCTTGTTTCTCTCTTACCTTATTCACCTGTCTATTGAGTATATCTTTGGGTGTCCTACTGACTCCTACACGGAACTATTCCCCCGAATGGGCCGCAGGTACCTATAATAATGATACTCCAGAGGGAGCGTGGCCACTTAACTTGTACCGCCGTGGTGATGGTGTCACCTAGAATGATCTGAAGTTTCCCCTTCAACGCTCCAGGCGCATTGGCGGTCTAAGTAGCTATAAACAACCGTGGTCGAAGCTGGTATGCGACGGATCGTATCGTGCATTCAAGGAGCAGTTTTTTGGGCAAACTCTTTGGGCAAATCGAACTCGAGAATGCTCGCTTCGTCGTGTTTGTAGTTGGCCCATGCACAGGATATTGCACTTTTTTAAGGAGTAACTATCCCGCCAGCACCTCTCAAGGTGGCAGAGAAAGTGAAGAAATTCTTGACGCTCTTAGGAGACTCGGATCGGCTGCCAGTGGCATGACTGATCATATAGTTTGGGTGGTGTTTCTTGATACGATGCCTTTACTACAAATGAGCGATGAACGCTCTCCTGAATCGCAATATCGCGCAGAAAGTTTTTCCTAAAATTTCTTATTGCTTTCTCTCCCCATTGACCGAAACGCGATGTAATAATTGTGTCAAAGCACGTGCCATTGCCAGTGCTGACTATAAGCGAAGCGGATCAGGGTCCACTCTCTACACCTTGAGTATTCTCAACATGCCTCCGGTGGCTGCCTCATCAAGCAGAATGAAGCATAAGAGTACACTGAAACTCGACTCACCCCCTCCATCCAAGAAATTAAAGGCTTCCAAAGGTGTCACAATTCTTTCCGTGAGACACTACATGTATCGACTTAAAACGGATACGCCTCTAACCTAGGTTGATACCCATAAGCTTTCTCTACTCCCAACTCTCAACCATGGTAATAAGCCACCCTCTGCTTCTCAACCACCAATAACTGTCGCTGCGACCACGAGGGATGCCAAGGGAAAGGGAAAAGCTGCCACCAACTTGAAGGACGAATCCCCAGGCATGTTGTCAGCTGACTCTTCCTGTGCTTGAAGCTGATAGGGTGTTTCATCAAGACGATCGTCTCTGGGTAGAAAAATACGAGCCGCGGTGCTTGAAGGACCTGGCGGTGCACAAGCGCAAAGTCGACGACGTTCGCAGGTGGTTAGTCGAGGCTTTTGGTGAGAGAAGCCACCCGAAGCACCGCGTGGGTTTCTCCCCTCTTTCTTGGCGTCCGAGAGCTAACTTGACCATCGCACAGCGCCTGCTTATCCTCACCGGTCCTGCTGGTTCCGCAAAGACGGCAACCATGCGCGTGCTCGCGCGGGAAATGGACTTCGAAATCACCGAGTACAAAAACAATACGGGCACGGTCCAATTTTCCGCCTTTACGAGTGAACCCTCGACGTGTAAGTTTGGCGATTTTATTTCTTGAAGGTACTGAGCTGGCGCAGCCGATGCTCCAGATGCCTTTGCGGCCTTCTTAACGCGCGCCGGCGCGTACACGTCCGTGTTCACGTCTACAAGAAGGAAGGTTGTGCTTGTCGAGGACCTCCCCAATATCCTGCATCCGGCCGTCCGCGCACGCTTCCACGATGCGCTTCGGGCCCACGTGGAACGTGCTTCGGATGTAGCTCCTGTTGTACTTGTCGTCAGCCATGCCGGTGTACGTGTCGAAGGAGATTCCAACAGCAGCCGGGACCGTGATCTCGTTGTAGATGCACGCACGGTGGTCCCACCAGGTCTATCAGCCTCACTTGTCTCGGAAATCAGGTCCGTCGTTCATCTCTGCGACTCTTGTGCTCCTTTTTGAGGCCTACAGGTGCGCATAGATTCAATCCAATTGCACCTACGCTACTCACTCCCGCGGTGAAGCGCGTGACAACGTTAACAAATGTGCGACTCTCACCAAGCATATTGCATTCGATCGTGGACGGTGCAGGAGGGGATGTGCGCAGCGCGATCATGACGTTGGAATTTACTTGTGCGCGTCCCGCGTCTCGGAGGCAGTCAGGTAAAGACAGGTAAGTGGGTCGTCGTCCAAGTGACATTCTTGGACGCTGATGTGGTCCCTCAGTGCCGGCTCGATAGTAGCGGTGACGCAGAAGGAAAACGCGTTATTGCTTTTTCACTTGCTAGGGAAGATAATGTACAACAAAAGCTTGTTCATTTTTGCGTCCCACATTTCGCACAGTCTGACTTAATTTTCTTTAGGAAAAGGTGATCCCCGTTCATCCGCTTCTGCAAATGACATCGCACGAGATCGAGCCTTGGATCAGTCGCTGAAGGATCCGCCACCACTACCTCGATGGTCGGTTGCAGAAGAGCGACGAACAAGTCGAGTAGACATCGAAGTCCGTGATTCTTCCGACAATTCCACCGCTCTCCTGACCCCCGTTCAGACGTTGTATGCATCCACCCCGATTGATGCATCGCTCTTGGGCCTATACATTCACCAAAATTATACACAATACTGCTCTAGCACCGAACAATGCGGCTCGCTGGTCGACAATCTTAGCTGGACGGATGCATACGGATCAGAGAATGTAAGGGCCTGAATTATTAGATATCTTTTATGAACGCTAATGGTGGAAACAGTGGTACGACACGAACCCACATGCGTTCCATATACAGACTCTTGGAACACTTCATTCCCTACCTAGCCCTGTTCCACGCATGGGACAGCGTATCTACAAGCCGGCATTCTTCGGCGCGCTGGAGCAAGAACAGGGGGCGCGGGATGCCGTGGAGCGTACCTCTTCTTGGCTTTCTAGTGTACGTAGCATCCACTGTTCTCGTTCTTTTTTTTGAGGGGGGGATTAAATGCTGATGTCGCCCAGACTGGACTGTGGCCGCGGGGCGCAATAGTGACGGAACTGGGGGGTTTATTGCGCGCTCTGGGTCGCAGTGCGCCGCACGGGCACCGTGCTTTCTCGGAGCTTGTGTTCGGGCAGGATTCTATGGGTGCAGAGGTCGTGAATGAAGGAGATATCGAGGGAGGGACTGTGGACTGTGACGAGGGCGAGAGCAGGCATTTGCATACTAGTCACGAGCAGGCTGCAGGTTTCGGTTACCTAGAAGATGACGATATCGAAGATTGGTAAGGGGTCACACAGCCACAGGGACCAGAAGCTCCATTGATCCGATCCGCCGGTCAGGCGATTCTGAAGTCCATGGCCGCGCCACCGAGGCTGACCCACTCCGACTCGTATTCTCGTCACTGACAACGAAAGGCACAAACATGCCCCTTGCTTCGCCGCTCGATCTTCCCCGTTGGCTTAGGGAGAATGCTGATCGTCTACGACCGCCAGTAAATAATTTTTGCCTCTACTCCGGCACAGACTTTGTAGTTATGGCTGTGGGTGGGCCAAACTCTCGCACGGACTACCACATCAACGAAACTGAGGTACTGAAACGTTCAAAAACCCATTCGAGTGTATCCTAGATCTCATTCGTGACCGAATAGGAATGGTTCTATCAATACAGGGGCGACATGCTCCTTCGCGTCGTGGACGATGGTACCTTCCGTGACATAGAGATCAAGGAAGGCGAGATGTTTTTGCTCCCAGGTGCGCACCGACACGGAACCTGTCAATTCTCCGCCCAACTCACCCCCATGCTTCTCGACTGTGCGCTATAGGCAATACCCCTCACAATCCCGTGCGCTTCGCGAACACGGTCGGAATCGTGATTGAGCGGGTGCGGCCCGAAGCTTCCGTCGGTATGTTGTTTGCCCCCACTCGCTTCTCTACCACGAGGCATTTGGCATGTTCATGATACGTTTGCTGGACAAAGACCGGCTGCGCTGGTATTGCCGTGATCCCGGACACGAGACACCTACCATCATCCGCGAGGAGTACTTCCATGTAACAGACCTGGGCACGCAGCTCAAACCGCTCATAGATCGTTGGATGTCCGATGAGGAGGGTCGACGTTGTCCTGCTTGTGGAATAGTCGCCGCAGCGAAGTGAAACCGAGTACATGAGATCTAACTTAAAACGTGCCGTTTTATTGTACTGTGGTGATTTGATTTTGGTTACTGGCGCTATTAATTACGGTGATTGACCCCTCTCCTATCAGACAACGTAACCTGTTGTTACCTATGTATGTTGAATCTTACCTCCAATCGGCGGAATCGAAAAAGCCATAGGTAGTGTGTTAGCTCTGCCTGGGCCAACGCCGGACTTTTGAGCGCCCTTCGCGCAGGTTGGCGCCAACTTCAGTGTCTCAGCGCTGCCTTAGATAGCCCCAAGGCCCTGTCGTAGAACGGGAAGATATAAGCGCCGTTATTGGACAGCAAGTTGATGCTCCTGTTGATCTAGGTGCCACCGAGATTGAGATGGCCGACCACTAGAGTAATCAGCACGTCCTAGCTGTTGTTGGCGCGAGTGTTATTCGAATTGACCGCCTCGCGTTTATCAACTTCAGGAACCTGGCGCTACACGAATCCCCATCATTGATGAACCCGTATCACTCACGTCCGTATTCGCCGTGACAGGGGCTTGATATGCGGTCTGTAAACCATAGTTCCTGTCGTAGTTGGACGCATAGCATCCTCGTTGGGCCCGTATCATGATGACAATCCACAGGCCCGGGATAAAGCCGCGAAGCATATTGCCAGACCACGGGGGTTCGAATCATAAAATTTTCTAAGCGCGCGCATACCGCTCGCGTCGTGCACCGTACCGCACCGTTCACTGCCGGTCGGTAGGTGTCCTCGGACACCCCGCCACGTGTCCACGTGTCGATCACCTGATCAGTTTGACCTCAACAGTCTGTGACCACCAAAGGCTATTCCATCCCATCCTTGCCGGTAGTGATTATCCCTTCAGTGACACCATGGCCCGCTTTACCGCTCTAGCCAGCGACACAAGCGAAGATGATGAACAATACGTAACATCGCCTCCAAGAAAGCCCCCACAGCCACGGACCCGCTCAACAATTCCACCCCCTCGCGTCCAGCGAGTTGACGAGGATGCGGAGATGGCTTCCGACTCTGGTTCATCGCGCGCAGATGAAGAAGACCTACCCAGCGACTCGCCACCTCTGAGTCCCGCTGGAAAGCGCGCTTTGGTCAGAACGAATAGAGATACCTACACAATCGAAGAACCCGGAGAAGGAGACGACTCTGGCGAGTCCTCTAGTTCAGGTTCGGATGAACCGCTTCCAGAACACCGGCGCGGAGACCCCACCATCATTCCGTGGGCGCAGCGGATAGGCGTCGACCCTCAAAAAATGCACGTTATGCAGGCGTCTTTGTTTAGGGCACCCGAGACGGCGGAGGCGCTGAAACAACTAAACCCAGAGAAACCCGACCGAGACCGTTTGACCCCCGGAGGGCTGCACAGGAAACACAGTCGGGACTCCGAAGGCGACGGTCTGAGGGCCACAGCACAGGGGGTACGTCACCTTCCCAATTAACAATTGACCGATCCGGGGTTTCACGCTCTGCATGCTAGCGAGCCTCCTTTGCTCATGATATCGAACCCGTCACGTTCCGCCCCTCCCGTAAATATGCCAGAGTGGAGGGATCTGCCTCAATTGTGAACGGCGTGGAGGACGCCCTAGTCGATGCGGGCCTTGCGTTTGGTCGGTCATTCCGAGTTGGTTGGGGTCCCTCCGGAACCCTGGTACACCTGGGACGCCTATGTTGTCCGTCGTCAACACAGTAAGACACCCTGTCTATTACATCAAAGTCTCTGCTGAACCGACCTCAGAAAGCACACCGCGAACTCATCCGTGGTTACGAAAACGGCAGTGCCATTCTCCGAACCGGGAACTGACGCTAGTCTTTCTACCAAGCTACTCTCCCATCACCTTACCAATTCACCCATTCAACTTGACGCTGAGGGCATCCCCTTTGCCCACCCGTCTCTGAAGCTGTCCTTTGGATCATTTGCATCACTGTTTCCCCCTACAGACCAGTCGTTTGCCGCTCGTCTTTTCCGCCTTGGGCGCGCATTGTTCGATGAAATAGACCTCCAGCTTGATGAGTCTGTCAGCATAGATGTCCGAAATCGAGTCCACGCCGTGCGCCGGAAAGAGGCTCTTTCAAATTGGCTCGAAGGGGTCGTCGCTCCAGCTGTAGACGCTGAAGTAAAAGGCAACTTTTCCGGAGGTTCAGCCTCGAGTACCTTTAGCCTTCTCACCGGACATCAAATCGACAAAGCCTGTGAGGTTGCTATGGACGGTGGAGATCTAAAACTCGCCACGCTACTGTCCCAAGCTGGTGGTGACTTGGAGTTTCGAACGGACATTCGGACCCAGTTACAGATATGGCGTGAGCAACGTATCGACGCGCACATTGACCGGAACTTGCGCAAGATCTATGCTCTGCTGGGTGGCATCGTAGACATCCTGGAAGGCTCAAACGGCACTGAGGTAGAACGGTGTCCGGATCTTCCGGTATCTCAAAAGCTCGATTGGAAGCGCGTCTTCGGGTTACACCTCTGGTTCGGACAGCCAATGGATGCTTCAATAGCGGAGGTGTTCGACGCCTACGACAACCACTGGAAGAGTGCGCGAGACCGGGCTGCGGCCCCCATCCCATGGTATTTTGAGGAAAAAACCTCCGAGTCCAAACACTGGCATTTGTCTCGAGATGAGAACCCCCCTGACGCGTTCTATTCCCTCATCAAACTCTACGCGGATCCGGCCTGCTCACTGGAGACGATATGTTCTCCACTTTCCTTCGGTCCTTCGCCAGCGGACTTCTCCGTTCTGTGGCATTTGTACATCATTCTTTCCCGGTCAATGCGATTACGGGACTTCTCAGATCGCGATGACCCTGGCGTGTCTAAAGGGTCTCCGGAAGGCGATGACGGAGATGCACGAATCGAAGGACATAGTCCAAACGCCGACATCTTAGCTAGCACGTATGCGCTGCAACTAGAGCAGCAAGACCTGATACAAGAAGCAGCATTTGTCCTGCTCCATTTAGAGGGCTCCTCCGGGTGCGTCTTTTTATTCATGTCAGATTGCAGCTCCTGACGTCTCTGCAAAGGAGGGAGAAGGCCATCAGAGACCTGCTGCTGCGCTCTGCTCCTAAACTGGACGATTGGATGACACGAGGGATGGCGGGGAGCTTAAAAATACCACTATCATGGATCAACGAAGCCAAGGTGATTTAACGATGAAACTCACTTGGTGCTCCGGTCTGCGGCTGACGCCAAGTATCCAGGCAACTTATGCCCTGAATAGGGGTGACGTCTTTGAGGCATATCAGTTATATCTCCAGGCAGGGCTGCACAGCGCGGCACACGAACTCGCCGTGTTTGAACTTGCCCCAGAAGCAGTCATCAGGGATGACCTTGAGCTGGTCAGGACGCTCTTTGATCGATTTACGGGTCACGCCGTGAACGAGTGGCATGTACGAGGAAAGGTTCGTGAGACCGCACGCTGTTGATTGCAACGCGCAATCTGACATGATAACCTCAAGGCCTTCCTCGATTATGCGCATGCCATGACCCGCTTGCCTGAGTTAGTCCAAAATTCCGGAGCTTCGCGGGACGGCTCACAAGTGGCCGAGCTCGAGGAGCTGGCTCGTGGTATTCCCAAATTGATTGGGCTGCTGCCTACGATCGTTCGTGATCCAGCAGACGCGCGGCACAGCGTTGCCGTAGCGACCATGATCACTGGTCTCACACGTCAACTAGACAAGGCGATGCCGCTAGCCCTGGTGAGTTGGCAATTTCTTTTCATTGTCAAGTTTCTCACGCCTGTTTCAGGGCTCCAAACAGCTTCGCGGCCTACCAGTAGATGAAGCTACCAAGCTACATCACGCGCGGGCCATTATGCAGTCCCAGTTCCTGAAGATGCTCGAAGCGACGTAGCTCTAAGGGTTTCATGATTATCTAATAGATAGCATGTATACGATTACGACAATATAGTAACGGGCAAGCCAGTGTCAATGATCCGTTACTCTAAGGTACTATGACAAGAGATATGACAGGTGAGACAACAATATAGATAGCGTGCGGGCAAGAACAAGAACACGTGTACAGCCTCGTAGATTAGGATTACTAATCGATATTAAGGCCGGAGAGGAAGACGGAGGCACTTAGGATGCAGACTTCGACCAAGTGAGCCTCCATGGCGCGTTGACTCAGCTCAATCTTGATGCCTTCGCGGCCGACGCAGATACGTCCGAGGCGATGCGGATGCGAGCCCTGGGCATAATAAAGCTGCATGAAATTACATAGAGAGTAAATTTTGACGCTCTAGGCGGAGATAATCGCGCTAAGAACGTACGCAGATGTGGTCCCCATCGGGAACCCAGAGGTACGGAATCCCCCTGACGTCCATCATCCTGGATCTGAAGATGTGAAGAGAGCCAGGGGGTGAGCAGACGCACACAGACGGCCTAGAAAAACAGCCGACGAGACGACCAAACGCACGCGCGATCAGATGAGGCACGAAGCCAGCTTCGTAGGGCCTGTCTCGGGAGCAAACCGGGCATTTCAACGCTCGGGCGCCCACCGGCCTGAGACCAGTCGACGAGCGCGACGGTGCGCCGGTGGGCGTCATAGTACGTCGTGCGGTGCGGTTGCGACGCCTCCGTGACGATCTTGTAGCAGTGACGCCCTCGAGCGTCGACGACCGACGCGTTCAGGATGTTCGGGCGCAGATCGTTGATGTAGAAGACTGTCACATCCGGTGGTGTTGGAGAGTCTCGGCCACGGCTTGCGTTGCCTCCAGGGAGAGCTCCGAATATCGGAGATTCCCCCGACGTGCTTCCCCAGACGTTGTTGCCCGAGGGCGCATTACCAAAGTGCCAGCCTTGCACGTATGGATTGAAGTTTGCCGACATTGCGAGTTATGGTGAGCGAGAAACTTGTTGTTGGTTCACCTTGCGAGAGTGGTATTGGGGTTGTCAGTCCACGGTGAAGCAGATGTCCTCTTATACAGCCAATTTGACGACGCCTCTAGAAGCGCACAAACGGCGTCAACTTCAGCCTCGGAGCGGAAACCGCTCTGTTAGAGAGTAATAACTCAAAGGCTGCAGCAAATAGTGTCGAAGTTGTCCCTCAGGGCAGTGAGATGAGGACGGTCATCTCGGAGGCTACTGGCCTACTGCAGCGTTCAGAAGCGCAAACAGCCGATACCACAGACTTGCGGATACGCGCAAGAATGATTGAGGCCAACGAGGCAGTAGCAAGGCTCGTCCGTCTATGAATACAGAACCGGACGTCCTCGATCGGACATACGAAGATCATGGGAGGATAGCCATAGCGTTTCCCGTGCCGAGGCCGGTAGTCAGTAACACAGACCTACGTTCTTAGACCAGATCCCGGAAAGTGATCGAGACCGCACCGCACTGAGGTCTCCCCCCGGTTTTCAGCGTTTCCGCGGGTTCCATGGACGGGATCCTTGTATCGGATAAGTTTCCCCAGTTCTGGAAAGTGAAGATTATTGTGCAGAGGTTCAGCGACAGCCATTATTCGTGTTTCAGATTAGGCGTCACTTGGGTTGTGCTCGAATAGTATCAAGGCGGTCTCCAAGTTCAATTTCGTGGGAAGGCCCCCGCAACCATGAAGCAGCAGCAGGGCTGAAACTTGAAGGCGAAGTGAAGAGGTGTGGTGTAGGTGCTGCAGCTGTACGACATGCGCGGATCATGATTTCTCTCATACTCTCGGTAGTGGTGAGATTTGCGGTGTTGTGTGGCGGTGCAGCCGAGCATCATTGCCAGTGCCTCTGCCCGCTATCCCCATTATCATTCCCATCAGAGGCAATCTACCAGTGAAACGAAAAGCCGCTGTGAAAGGTGTTCATAAAATAGTTCCAAGACACAGTCTACGCGTAGCCAATGGTGAATGGGTCGGACGAGCAAGGTCACCTCCGGCGGTCGCCCGATTCGGAGGATGCTGATAAAAGATAGAGTTCCCATTCCTGCAGTCCGCGGACAGCCACTCTCTTACCAGTCACTGCTTCTAGTCTGCGGCACCGGTTCTTCCTGTCCGCCAAACCCTACTAGTATTCCGACGACACATACCCAAAAACGACCTGGCAATGGTCATAATTCTGAACATCCATTTGGTAGAGTTGGCTAGTACGAATTCATGCAGGAATGCCGGATGAGTGAATGCTGTCCTGTACCGATGCCGGGACAGTCAGTTTTCTGCGTTCTCAACTAGGGAGAGAAAGCTACTACACCACCTATGATAAAACGCTCGTGTTGATAGACATAAACCATTTGATGTGGGCTACACAAGGCATTGTAGCGCTCTGTAACTAAGAGCGCACACGAACGGGTCCGATAAGTGGTCATTGCCGTTTGTATACTTGTCATGCTGCTGGATGGGAACAGTTGAGGTTCGATCGCTCTAACTAGAGAAAAAAAAGGTGAACACGATGACAGTATTCAAATTGACGAGTTTACGGGAAGGACGGCCAACTTGACACAATGTAATGCTAAATTTATAAGCATCAGAGTCATCAGGGTCTCTGGTGACGTACTAGTAATGACGAAAACACGAAAAGCGTGTTGAACATTACCCAGCAGATCAAAGCGCGTGTGGATGATCTCCCCGGTTTATCTACAGGCGTACCATGTATTCCAAGGAAGCATTTTCTATCTCTTTTCTGTAAAGTATCTGGCAGCGCATCGTGCCACGCGATCATGTCGATCATTCCATCTCGTTCTGATACTCCCCCTGGGCACAAAGTCCCAGGTATCCTCGCAACCGCTGGAATGCTGTGCCCAGCAATGCCTTTGTGAAGATTTTTGCGGTGTTATCCTGCGAGCTGATGTGCATTACGACAAGTTTTTGCATCTTGACTTGTTCGTGGATCCACTGGCAGTGGTGGCGCACGTCGATATGACATGCCAGTGTTTGGTGCAACTGTGATATGCCTGGTCCTCACATGGAAGTACGGCAACAGTATTATCGCATAAGAGAGGGGCGGCGTGCTGAGTTTCAAAGCCTAGACCAGTGGGAAGTTCGCGAAGCCAAATCAGTTCGCGTCCTGCTTATGACGTTGCAATGTACTACTCCGCGGCACACGTGGAGTCGGCTACACTTCGCTGCTTCTTGGATGACTAGGATACTGCACTGTACAAGCCCGCTGCCTAAGGGAAAGCGATAGCCACCAACAGTGTGTCATCCAGGCTGCCCAAGACAATTTACCATCGCGATGATGGCCCGTAAGGATGCCAGCTTGGCCACAGGTGCATACACGTTGTCACAGTCCACTCACCCGATCTGGCTAAACCCTTGTGTGACAAGGCGTGCCTTGTAGCGAGCAACATTGCCAGCGGCGTCCTTCTTTAACACCCACTCCGAGTGGGTTTTAAAGGTCAAGAAGGACGCCGTCAATGATGTTTGCTCCCGGTGGTGCCTCCTCAAGCCTCCAGATCCAAGCGGTGTGTAAGGTATCCAGCTCCGAGTCCTCCTTGATCGCCTTCTCCCACAGTAGCCAGTCGGGCCTCTGCTTGGCCTTGGCCAGTGTGCGCAACTCCAGAACTTCAGCCATAGCAATTTCAGCTACAAAGATGTACTCCAGTCCCTGAATTGAAACCCCTCCAGTAGCACAGGTGCCAGTGTGCCATCCACCACCTTCTGGTCCTTCTCCCTGCTTCCTCAGGTTCTTCAGCAAATGGGCCAGGGAGCTGTAGTCCAGGCATGAATCGGGGTCGTTTGGCCGTGCAGAGGTAACACCCTTTTCCAGCCTGGAGATCGCGCACTACTACAATGCTTTCAGCAGCACTATCTGGAGTGGGGCCAGCAACATCAGGGGTTGCGGGAGCCTTGGGAGGTGGTAGGGTAGGGAGTAGTGGAGTAGTGGTAGGTTGAGAGGCAGGTTGCTCGCTGTTGTCCACTATGACAAAGTCACCATCATCCTCCCCCTCGAGCAGTTCTGACTGCCCGCACAGGGCTTCAAAGGGGGTCTTGCCATCAAGGGTGCGCGTCGCAGCCTCGGAGTCGTAGAGGTAATCACAATAACTTGTTGTCATTACCCTTGTCAAGGATGAGCCTGAGATAACCGCTCCTGTGCCAGTGCCAATGGAAACAACCTCGATGACCCAGAAACCATACACCGACGTCGGTATGATTTCTCGTTCTATCACTGATGACTACAGCATTGGCAGATCCTACCGGCTTGTTCTTAGGTTTTGACTTCTGGGGATGCCTGCGCAGCCTGTCTAGTTTGCCCAGTTGTGTTCCCCTCCTTCGGTGCACGACCCTCACGTGCCCGGTGGCCGGGCTCGTCGCAGTTGTGACACTTGCCCTTGCGGCGCTTCTTCTTCCCCTCTGATCAGGTGGC
>QLOS01005418.1:0-20374 GCA_003313725.1 Russula sp. MG48 | reverse complement strand
TGGTCGGTCCCGCTGGAAGGCAGGGCAGCAGGTGAGTGAAGAAGGGTGCTGGAGCCCGAGAGACCGCGGGTGTCTGCTGCTGTTGCTGCCGTGGTGGTTTCCGCATCCTCGGCGTCGCCCGAAAGAGAGGGTGCGGTGACGAAGCTGCCCGTGCGTTCCGAGGCAGCATCTTCGTAGACTGTCGAGATGAGTTGCGCACCGGCACGGTGTGACACTGGTGGGTAGATCGGACGAATGTCTAGTGGCGGGATGTTCAAGGGCGGTAGGACAGGGGGGTGGGTCGCAGTTGCATTTGTGCGAAGGGAGCTCGTTGACGTTGCGGAGATCGACCGTTTCAATGGACGCCGCAGGAAGGCTGAGTACGTCGAGCCTTGTGTGAAGAGGCATCATGATCGTGAATCACACTCCGACGAAACACAAGCCATATCGGAGCTCACCTGCTGAAACCGGCGTGCTTGGCTCCACATCCGTTGGACATAGCTCCCGTTTGGGGGTAGGTACGTAGGATTGTTCAGAAATGGGGGACAGCTGCTTGGCTGTATGTTGCGCTGAAGCCGTATTGGGGTTATCGGTACGAGAACCAGCCGGCTTGTTGAGCTGCAGAGAATGATTACTGACGAGAGACGACTGTCGACGGAGAGATGGTGGTGGTGCCGGAAGGGCAGAGAGTGAGGCAGAACGGCCTAGCCGTACGCTAGGAGGGCCTTGCGGGGGCATGGGTGGGCTCGCCTGGGTCGTCGCCGACGAGTTCTGCAACCGATTAATATGCGAAGGACGGCCCCGACTGTCTGAGGGAGAGTCACGGCCGTTGCCAGCCTCCCGCAATACACTACGAGAGGACGTCCGACGGAGGTGAGATGGGGTTCGCTCAACATCTACGCGCGAGCCAGCGGGGAAAAAATTAGTCATGAGCTAACCGCACGAGACCGCTTAGACTTTGTAGAGATAGAGAAGGGGAGTGGGTATGCTATGCCGTGCGCATGGAGGCGTCATTATATACCTCTGAGGGTGCTGCACCCTGACACGCGTTTAATTCGCGATGCCACGAGGCGCTGATCTGAAGTAGATGAATCGTTTAGCAGCTGGCCAGAAGGTATTATAGGGATAGAAACCCGGAATCCACATATGCTACGGTATGCTAGTCTTGAGTTTTGGCAAGTCAAGCACCGAGTGAAGTAGCATGAATCATGGCAGAGAGAGACAAACTTGAATGTAGTCACAGTGCGGCGGCGTTGCGCGCACCCGGGCCGGACCTGCGGAGTTGCAAGCACTTGGCACGCTTCGATCACTGAGCGAGCGCGCCTTGGGGCACGTTTGCAAGACAGGCAGTCTAGTTACATACCTCGTTTACTTGCGACATCATTTCAGGTGAGCGCACGATTCCACCGAGGTCGGGATGATCCGGTGTATATCGCGTTTACATGCCGAAATTGAGTAGTATGACCTCTCCGTCCGCCATCATGGTGGGTTGACGGTGGGATAGAATTATCAGAGCAAATACGACACCTGGATGGTACATCTCCCGGTAAGAGGGAGTACAACTGTTTAAATAAATAATCACTTCGACAGCTAAATACAGAGCAAGGGGGGGGTATCGACAAGCTGAGGTGAGACTGTATTGCCACCCGCTTTTAAGCTAGTGGCACTACGGGTTTGGGGCCAAGTTCAACTGATTCCGTTGCGTCAACAACTTCATCACTACTGGCTGCTGGGGCGGTATCCGATAGCTCTTTCTCCCTGTCAACTTGAACGAGGAGCTCCGTGACGTCCGCCGATTTGGGTGTCTCCACTTCAAGCGGATCGCTCGAGCAAGTCTCAGCAACCATTTCCGATTGTCCGACCGGGGTCTCATCATCGGTCACAGTGGTGTCTTGAGACAAGCCATCGTCCTTCTGTGGTACTTGGGCCGGGTCAATGGGAGGTGCAACTGTGGACCCGCCCTCTGGCACCTCTGACGCTTCCTCAGCTGTGCTCTTGCCATCATCCGCAGGGCTTCCTTCCTTGTTATCTTCCAGCTCGACCTCTTTGACCCCCTGGGTGACCTCCTTTACACCAAGATCTGTCTCGCCACCCTTAACCCTAAGCTCACCAAGCTCGGACGTGTCCTGGCGTTCGATCTGACCACGACGTTTCCGCGTGGACCCGGCATCATCCCGCACATCATCGTCCTCGTCATCACGCAACCTTCGCTTGCGACCTATGGTAGGTGCATTTGACGTAGCTATCGGCTCTTCGTGAGATCTTGAGAAAGATAAGGGAGGTGAGATGTACCATCATCGCTCCAAGGCCGATCCGGGCGAGGATATATGGAGGACGAGATCCGGCGAAGAAGCTTGAGCATGATGCAGGGCAAAGGATTGGACGAGGATAGATGATGGGCCGAAAATGAGAGATAGCAAGAAAGGAGTATAGGGATGGGTATACCGTGACTTGTGCACGAGGGGCCGTGCTGGAGTCAAGTACACTGGCACGCGTTTTAAGTTAATTTCGTTCGATATGAACGCGTCTATGCGATTCACACTCCGACGAACCACACCCAGCGACTGTGGTCTTCGTCCAACACAACATTTTGCCCTTTGAACCAATTGTGTCAAACCCGCGCAGCGAGTGGAACGACGTGAGATACGTCTCGGAATAGCTTCGGGGGTACTAGTAGGAGTAGGAGCGCGGCACTGGAATTCGGAATTCATCTCTAGAACGATCGTCTTCGGTGATCGTCATTAGGTCAGCAACACGATAATGAGCCAGCAAACCCAAGATTTGCAGTCGGCGGTGCAGGGAACGACCGTCTTCCGTGTTTTGTACCAAGTTAGACTATGGCTCACCTGCTACATGCTCGCTCGTGCCATGCATTCTGGTCGCCGCGCGCTGATAGTATGTTGTACCGTACTACGTTCGAGCCTAGAGGATGTCCCTGTATACCCCACTGCTGAAATTTTCACGCTTATCACATGCTTTCTGCTGGCAGAGACTCTGGTAGTGATACCGCTGTTGCGAGAGGATCAACATCTTGGTTGACACCTGGCAGTCTGGCAAACAGCCATCCACTCCTTGAGAAGGCCCTCGAACATAACGTCATGGGAGACGGCCGATACGAGTAACTCTTTTACCAAGATGTGATCAAGAATGTCATCGAGGAATGCCCTTCCCAGGCGCTGTATCGCCGAGTTTCAGACGCAAAAAGGACTCGAGGCCGTCAACGGCAGTGTGCAACTAGTGTGCACGACATCCTTCTGTAACCCTCAGGCTACGAGGTTGATTGGTTATATTCGATCACAACTGTGATCGCTAATCCGCGAGTGAGGCCTTGGCCTGGGGGCACAGGTCCTTGGTAAAAGAGTTGCGTCCGCATTTTCCCTCCACAAGGGTTCACCATCCTCATACCTGCATCCACGACCACCAGAAACACCCTCATCATAGTATGGCAACTCTCCACACTGCTCCTGAGTTCGCTTTCTCGTCCTGGGCAGATGTTCTGCTCACGGAAGAGGATCATACAGCGTTGCGGTCCGATACTACGGGCTATGTCCAGCCGCGCCGGTGCTCGGCTTTGTGGCTTTATTTGACAACGGGCCAGACAGCGATGGAAGTCTCGCCAACGTCGACACTACCAATCCCGTGGTGCTCGCCTCTAGCCCGACCCCTTCTCACATTTTCTGTACGACATAAGGAACGATTTTAATCATATGTCCCTAGTGAACACACGACGCTTGATAGTCGACCGAGGGCATTGACCTGCTGCGCCAAAGGACTTCTTTGCTCTTTGCCCTTTGGTTCAGGCCAACCCCCAGTAGGCTTCGGTCTTCCTTCTGCCATGATCTCTGGTGCTCTCATAGACACAAGTTCCCTCGCATCGCCACTGAGCGGTGCCTCGTGGGCTGAGGTCATGCACTCGCCCGCATAGCTGACTGCCATATACAACGTCAGTACTATTGACATGAGTTCCAGGGCTCGGCTCTTCTAGAAGCCTGGAAAATCTCAATGCCGACCGGCTTGGCAGCGGCCACCCCCCAGGCAGAGTTGCCCCGGCTCCCTGGGCCAGGTCAAGTGGCGAGCACGACACCCACCTACTTCGCCAGCAGTAGTGGGAGCTTTGCGGGGCAGGTCGCACCAGACGAAGGCGGTGGTGGGGAGGCAGGCGGCCACGAACGCGCCAGGAGTTCACCATCAGTTCTTGCCGGGACCAAGGTCTAGCTGGAATTGAGGGGGCTTTCTGTACAGGAATAGCTGTCTGGGCTCGAGGAGAGAGCGGAAGGAGGAACATGGCGCCACTGCAGCAGTACCGTAAAGCTACAGCTGGAGGTTCACAGGGCGCACCCAGAATAACAGAGGGAAGGCGATCTCTTCGGGATCTCAACAAGACTCAAGAAGAAGCACCAGACCCTGCTGGCGGCAACGCAGACAAACTGGGAGCGCGGGGCCATCACTGCGTTGAAGTGCCGGCTCGGCCCCGGCGCGTGGTTCAGCAACTGGGAAGATTTTAAGCGACACTGCGATACGACGGTTGGGCACTCGTTGGAGTTCTCCTGCGAGTACTGCGGCGATTTCTTTGCGCACCGCGATGCGCTCAGGCGGCACTGCGAGAAGGAACCCGCCTGATACCTGGATCCCCGTCACAGAGAAAGAGGCTAAATTCAAACGCCGCGAGACCGTCCGTGTCCACGAGGAGTTCAAGGTGTGGCAGAAGCATTGCCTGGAAACCGTCGATGACCTCGGGATGTCGTTTTCGCAGACAATCAAGCAGATGTCTCTGGAATCGTCAAAGAAAGGGAGTAGAGAGCAGTGCCAACTCCCTGCGCGTGAACCGAAATCGACGACCTGAGTGAGAGGCTAGTATCGTTTTTTTCTATGCATACCTTGATTTTTCTATCTTTTCGCTGGTCCTACTGCCACGCCATGGACGGTTTTCCTGTTTGTATACTTTACTCTTGCCTGTAGTGATGTTCTGTCCCAGCTGGTTTGTTTTGCCCCGTTGCATAGATATACTACAGTAGACCCATTCTTGATCGGCTTCTAACTGGTGTCCTACGCGCCGCGTTTCCCCGTCTATCCAGCTACCCTTGCCCGACTACTGATGAAAGTCCTGAACATGAACCGCAGGTGTCGCGTCTAGGAAAAGAACAAGACGAGGCGAACAGATATAGAGACAACCGATTGACGGATTACAGCGGGATTGAAAAAACTTTTTAACACACGGGTCGACCCAGCATGGCTGCCTTTATCTGCCATGCTGACGCTTGGTGGGTAAATGCTTTACTGTAAGTGGCACGAGATGAAGAACCCGGACCATCGAAATCTTTCCTCGACAGGATACACACGTTCTTCACGGTCACACGCGAGCTGGCCATTGTGCAGAGACTGAACACCTTTTCGCCACAAACCCTGGTGGGTTATTCGAAACACTTTTTTAATACAAGAACCAACGCGGTGCATTCGTTAACGCGCGGAGGGATGACCATGATGGGAAGGGAAGAGAGATACTGTATGCGGCCATCGACCAGAAAGACATAACGTCACTTCACATGACCTCTTCATTTTGGATTCCCCTATCACTTTTCCCAGAAACGATTTAGTTAGCATCGTGATGGCGATGAGTTTTAATAGCGTATGGGCATTTGAAATATCGTTTAGGGAAAACAAATAGCTCACTGTGCCTTTTGTGGTGGTCAGATACGCTGAAGGTCAACACGCGCCACGCGTCATGCTTCGTTGTTACAGTGCTCCGAGGTTTTACGGTGTACGGCAGTCCGGACGCACACATGGGAGGATGTCGGGACACGACGTGGCTTGATTTTTCAGGGGTGATCCGAAGCTGTCTGGCTAAAATAAAACCGACTTCATGCCGAACCGAAGTGATAAGTTGTTCCCAGCCTGGAGTGGCCTGCTGGCTTACTACAGCCCAGTTTCCATGTCATCTCTTCAAGTTGCCCAGCCACTCGAGGTAGCCTCCACAAATGGCTCCACCAAGAGGGAGGGCTCTCGGACCCCCGTCCCGTCACGGGGCTCTTCTCCAGGACCTTCAAAGCCGCTCGTCAGCCTCAACCTGGCTGATGTGTCAAGCCCGCCCGAGCTCACCGCATTCGTGCGTTGCAGCACTTTCTTCCTTCTATTGACCCATCTCTCTTGTCTGACCTAACTGCCCACTCTGGTTGACAGGTAGAAACGCTGCTGGACCAGCTTGATGCGAAGTTCGATGATATGTCTTCGCAGATCATTGAACGCAGTGCGCCTTTTCTTCCCGTTTTCCTGCAACTGAATACATCGTTCATACACCATATTATAGTGGTACAGATGTCGCAACGCGTAGACGCGCTTGAAGCATCGATCCAAGACATCATCAATGGGGGTGCATCCCCGGGTTCGGCATCGGGCATACCGCAGTTGCCTAGTCCTATCACCCCACCTTTGCAGTCAAGGCGCACCCGTGGCGGGCTACAATGATGCGCCAGCATTGGGTTATTCATTCTGTTCTGCACTGGCACCTATCCAGGCTTCTCTATTGATTTTATTATTTGACTTTTGATCGAGTTATCACCACTCTGTATCAATACCATCGTTTCGATATGGCAAGCGTATGGTCGCTTGCATTTACGAAACTAGCGACAAGCCCACCCACAGGGGAGGACCTGTTACATCTTACATCGCCACGCCCACAGGGATCATTTAGACACGAAATAGTAACCCAGGAGACGACGGGCTCGCCGCAGCATTTCTCGGCTTTCGGCGTTATCATCGCGCCAGCTGTGCTCAGACACCTCACAACGGAATGGAGATCTACAGTCATACTAGGTCACAACATAAAAATATCTAAACTCATCCATCCTGGGAGCGCTTTCTGCCGTGCCAGATACCTCGTTTGCGCCTTGGGTCACCCTTCTTCAGGACATAACTCGCCGTAGGGCCAGTGAAGACAGACCTTGATCGTCAGGTTCTCATGATTCTTACTAAAAACATGCTTATCGCAAGTGGCGGCGTTGGAGATCACGGGTGTGGTACGCGCCATCGCGCGGCGGGTTCCCCCTTTCCTCTCAAAGTATATCGAATGGAATTTTCAGGTCTGGTGCAACAGCTTTCTCTCCCCGGAGTTGTACAGCTTGCACCAAAACTTGGTCCCATCATCGTCCTGGTGGAGGGTCTGGTCGTTTTCCAGAACTGCCTTCAACTCCCTCTTTGACGTTAGGAAATCTTCCTCGAGCACAGAGATGTCACCTGTCACATCGCACTTCTGTTCGAGCATTTTGAAGTTTTGTTTTCGTAGGTGACTGGGACCCTGGCTCATCGAATGCAAATGAGTTACCAGAGGCTTGCATGAACGATATAAGATTACAGCGTTAGGATGGTTGTGTAGAGTCCAGTTGGCGAGCTCAGGAACACGAAGGTCTCTCACCATGGATGCGAGATAAAAGTACGAGAGTACTCGGTATCGTTGGCCGACTCTGAGTCGGTGTAGCCATGTTCGGCTACACAAGAGGCCACCATTTATGCCTGCAACTGAGGCTATCGGAGGGCCTGGAGAGTGTTGAGATACGACGATAACAAGGGCTAGAACCCAGGCAACTTCCTACGTTTCTTCACTTTTGCCTACCGTCTGCCAGTGCCCTGAGATGGTGCGGGCCTGGGAATGTCTTTTGCCTGGCCTAATGACGATCACACAGTCGTTCGTTCTCTTTCAAGTTGCCTTTACCACAAAAATTTGGCGCACTTTACTGTAAATAATTATGTAACTGGATTACTATATCTTATCGATTGACCATAATTGACTCATTCCCCTTGGTTGCACTGATACAACAAAATTGCGTCGCTGGACTACCCTTGACCCGCAACGTCAAGTAACAACTACATCGGAAAGAAACAAATACCAACAAAATGACGTTAGACGTAACCAGTTTCATCGACAACAAAGGGGGGAATTCGGAGGCGATTCGCGAGTCGCAGCGCAAGCGCGGTCACTCAGTGGAAGTCGTGGATGAAGTCATTCAGATGTACCAGGACTGGGTGAAGAGTACGTTAAATAAGCCTTAAAGAGCGTGCACATTTACGCATGCGCCCTCCAACAGTTGACTTCGAGGCTAATGGCTTGAGTAAACAGTCGAACGCGTTACAAAAGCAGATCGGTCTTAAGAAGAAGGCATGGGTGTCTGTACGAGTGCGGCGCAAATGCGATTGACTTGTCACAGGCAAAGGAGAATGCAGACGATCTCCTCGCAGAGAAGAGGGCTATTGATGCCCAGGTAGATGCAAAGCGAAAAGATGCGCGAGATGCCGAACTTGCTATGCGTCACAGAGCAGGCACGATTGGCAATATCGTGAACAAGGGCGTCCCTGTGAGCCAAACAGAGGTATGCTGATCACCCATGCATGTTTCTCGCATGTTAACACTATCCAGGATGATAATGCTACACTCAGGACATGGCACCCTGAAGGGCCTAACGGCCAAGTGGAGAAGAAGACAGATATCTTGGCACACCATGAGGTTCTACTCAGGCTAGACGCAATGGACCTCGAACGGGGTGCGTGTCTCCTGTTCACCTTGATTTCTTTCTCAACAACCTTTGTAGGGGCAAAGATCTCGGGTCACCGTGGCTATTTCCTCACAAATGATGGTATCGACCTCAATCAAGCACTCATTTCGTACGGGCTCGACTTTCTGCGGAACCGGGGGTACAGGAAGATTCAGCCTCCGTTTATGATGAACAAGGATGTCATGGCGAAGACTGCCCAACTGGATCAGTTTGACGAAGAGCTGTACAAGGTGCCGCATTTCCTGGACTTTCCTTTGCGCCTCCGTAACCCTCCTGCGTATACAGGTCATTGGGAGCGATGACGAAAAATACCTTATTGCTACGTCGGAGCAACCTATCTCGGCATTCTACTCGGATGAATGGTTCGAGAATCCTGAAAAACAGCTTCCGATCAGGTACGCGGGCTATTCGACGTGTTTCCGCAAGGAGGCTGGTTCGGCTGGCCGTGACATGTGGGGCATCTTCCGTGTGCATCAGTTCGAGAAGGTCGAACAATTCTGCATCACTGAGCCAGAGAAGTCGTGGGATATGTTCGATTCGATGGTCGCCGCCTCGGAGGAGTTTTACCAGAGCCTCGGGATCCCGTACCGTGTCGTGGCGATCGTTTCGGGCGCCTTAAACCTCGCGGCATCGCAAAAATATGACCTCGAAGCATGGTTTCCCTTCCAAGGGGCGTATAAGGAACTCGTTTCGTGCTCGAATTGCACGGATTATCGTACGTAATTTCTGCCGTCCGTCTTTCAATTGTATGAGCTAACGCGTCGCGATAGAGAGTCGAAGGCTAGAGATCCGTTGCGGGCTGAAGAGCAAGGAACAAGCTCGAAAGGTCTACGTGCATATGCTCAATGGCACTCTCTGTGCTACCGAGCGTGCATTGTGCTGTCTAGTCGAGAATTACCAAACCCCCGAAGTGCGTCCGGATGACCTCGAGCAAGGAGCTGATACTGACATTGCCCGTAGGGCTTACGAATCCCGGAAGTCCTTCGGCCGTATATGCAAGGCCGTGATTTCCTTCCTTGGACGAAAGAATTACCCAAGAACTTGCAGCGCAAACAGGTTTGAGGACGGGATGTATTGTCGGAAGGGTTTAATGTGCGAGTGCCCGCTTAGAAGTCCATTTATTAATGTACCCTAGTTGCGCCGCAGCTCCTCGCGTAGGCTAGAAAAATTCTGAGAATTCCGAGATCGGTTGCCAGTGCAAGATAAAACTTTACGATGGTGTCAAGGATGCTGCATGACTACAGTATTCGAAGGAAGAAGTTCTCAGCTGCGATTGACTCTGGCCTCCGGGGGACGGTATGCTGAATGAAAAGGAGGAACTCTCCCCGTTCTGTACGATCGTCGTCTCAAAGCAACATGCTCGACTAGCAGTGCCAGAAACAGACGCTCATGCAGAACAGGGAGAGAGCCTCTTTCAGGCAACACAGTCTCCCCACGGAAAAAAGGAGAAAAATGAAGGCGGGAAGTACCATTGAAGCCTAGGAGGAGAACGTTCGTATAATTCATAGTGGTCGTCATGCAATAAATAGTCATGTCCTGCTATGCTGCGGCCCAAGGACGACTCGGACAGACTCGTCCACGGGTCCGAGCCAGATGTAAACCCCGCCGCTGAGTTTATAATCCCACGTGGCAATGGCGGCGTCGCCGACGAGGTGTACGGTCGGTCGCCGTATAATTAGTACTTGTACTCGATTCAAGTCAGATCATGAAGTATTTTTCCACTCGAGGTGGAGATGATCTTCTTACCTTTGAAGAGGTCAATCAATCCCTCTTTTTTCATCATCCACCGCGTTCTGAACACTCCGGCCTGCTTTAGGCCGTCTTGACCGGTCTTGCACCCAATGGCGGATTGTACATCCCAGAGCACATACCGTCTCTGCCCCGGAACTGGCAAGAGGAGTGGAATTCCTACTCCTTCGTCGATCTTTCCGTTGCAGTGCTCTCTCTTTACATATCGCCTAACGATCTCTCGGGCGATGAGTTGCGCGCCCTCGTGAACAGATCTTACAGCACATTCCGGCATCCCGATATCATACCTGTGGTGCAGCTCAACAACAAGGAGTTCATCCTGGAGCTCTTCCATGGTCCTACCTTTGCGTTCAAAGATGTGGCACTGCAGCTCCTAGGCAACCTCTTCGAGTTTTTCCTTGCAAGGAGAAACTCACGCAAATCGCCCGAAGAGCGGCCGGAAAGTCTGACTGTGGTAGGTGCCACTAGCGGCGACACGGGCAGGTGCGTACTGCATGGAGATATAGGGCTATGTACTTGACAACGCGTGGGGCGTAGTGCCGCTATCTACGGCTTAAGGGGAAAGAACAATGTCTCCATATTCATCTTGCACCCCAAGGGTCGCGTTTCACCCGTGCAAGAGGCACAGATGACAACCGTCACAGACCCTAACGTGCACAATATCGCCGTGAGGGGTACATTTGATGCCTGCCAGGTATGTATTACATGTGACTAATGGAGATGCCCCTCGCTGAGTATGATCCTCCTTTAAGAATATTGTGAAGGCGCTATTTGCAGACAAGCCCTTCAACGAGAAGTATCACCTCGGTGCTGTCAATTCCATCAACTGGGCACGCATTCTTGCCCAGACAGTCTACTATTTCCTTGCCTACTTCCATGTCCGCAGGCAAATCCCGCATCCCGAGAGCTCCGAGATCCAATTCGTGGTTCCAACGGGAAATTTCGGTGATATTCTCGCTGGTTATTACGCGAAGCGTATGGGTCTTCCTATGGGCAAGCTCGTTGTTGCGACGAACTCCAATGACATCCTTACCCGGTTCTGGCGCAGCGGGCGTTACGAGAACATAGACTCGACCCCTGGGGGTGCCTCTGACGGCAAGCAAGCGGATGGTGGAGTGCAGGTAACACTAAGTCCAGCAATGGACATTCTTGTGTCCAGCAACTTTGAGCGCCTCCTCTGGTATCTCGCGTACGAGTCATCTAGTGCAACTTCCGACAGCACGAGGCGAGCCTCTGCTGGAGCCACAGTAGATGGTTGGATGAAAAGTGTAAAAAGCCACGGGCGTGTTGAAGTCCCTGTGGAGGTGCTCGAACTGGCGAGGCGGGACTTCTTAGCTGAGCGTGTATCGGATGATCAGGTATGTTATCTAGATATCCAGGGTGACAAACTTCGACAGTGACCCTACTTCAGACGCTTGAAACGATAAAACGATATTTCATTGGAAGCCCTTCATATATAGCAGATCCGCACACGGCGGTAGGGCTCTCTGTTGCACGGATTGTTTCAGCGAAAAAGTAAGATTTATCTGGAAAGTGGAGTCATTTAGTGTCCTGAATTTACTTCACCAGCACGCCATCGGTCGTTCAGGTCGTGCTTTCTACTGCCCACCCTGCAAAGTTCTCTGAGGCTGTCACCAGAGCGCTATCGACGTCGCAGGGCTTTGACTTCGAACGGAACGTGCTCCCTCAAGAATTCCGAGGGTTGTTGGAAAGAGAGAGGATAGTCATTGACGTAGACGAACCAAGCGAGGAGCTGGTTAAGAAGGTGATTGAAAACAAGGTAGGCTCTGCAGGAACCGGCATTGGGGGTGTCTGAAGCAGCATCACCAATGGAATCCGTGAGTAGTTTTATAATAGGGAACGCACGATTTCAACGGTCAACCATCCGGATCCTCATCATCGTCAGGCAACATCGATTGGTACTGTTTGGCTACCTTCCTCCATTCTTGAGCTACGGCGACCATGTCAGGACCGCGTAGCACCACCCTTCGACCTGTCTTCATGCGAGCTTCTATCCCCATGACGAATAGGGCTTCGTCAAAGCGTGCCAGGCTCTTGTGCGCTTTCTGCGCTTCCTTGGGAACAGTCTCCTTGAGGAATCGAAGCACAGATTCGATGCTCTCTGACTCTTTCCCGTGTGTTTCTGGGTCGGAGAGTTGACTCATTCCGTCTTATGGGAAATGTCCATTCTAGGGAACGCACCTGATGCCTTGCCGCAAAAGGCGGCAGCCGTTTTGAAAAGTGTGGACGCAGCGGGCGCGATCATGTCCACACCTGGCGCAACTGAGTTCAGAAAGGGAGAGACGAGCGCCCCAAGTGAGAAGATGCTAGCGAGCGCGTTGAACAGATACTTCAACCACCCCAGGATTCGCTTTGCCGTTGACTTTTTCTTTCTCACCCCCATCTTCTCCAGAGCGGAAACGAACGAACGCAGGTTATCCTGCATCTGCGTGACATGCTGCGAAAGCGAGCGGGAGGCTTGGCTAATGTCGTTGGCGAGTCTTGTCGTATCTGTACCATATTTCAATCCCTTGAACCACGACTTGGATGCGTTGTCGATCCGCTGGGCCGTCAAATACGCGAATTGCGCATGGCAGAGGAGGATCTCGTCCGTCGCCCTCGAACACCAGCTGACATCTTCTTTGAGAAGTCCTAGGTGGTGTCGCAGTACCTGCTCTCGTTCCTTGGCTTTCTGGGAGGGAACTCTGCAATGTTATCAGATGACACGTGGCAATGGAAGCGAATTGGCTGCACACTTGTCCAGTTGAGTTGCCCAGCGATCGAAGATCTCCGCACACATTCGGATGTCGTATACGGCGCCGAGGATGAGTTGAACATATGCTGGGTCAGGCCGCAACTGCTCAACCGAGACACCCAAGGGGGGCAATGTCCAGTGTAGGAAGCGTCTAAATGATGACTTCCCAGGCACATATCTTCTTCACTGGCTTTTAAGATACACGAAGACAAAAAGGAACTACCGTGCTCACGCGGGAGGGCTATCGTCGGACATCTGCAATCGGGCGGAGGAGGAGTGAGAGGGGGAGGAGAATCAACCACAGAAAGCATTGTAAGGTCAGATTATGATGCAGGGCTGAGCTACGGTTGCCTTGGTAGGCCCTGAGGCCAATACGTTTCGGTCGATGGATACCATCAGGTGTAAGCATGGAAGAAGATAGGAGTTTCTCTGTATGCCTTAATGAGACGTGGTTTCTACTTGGACTCAACATGGGCTATTGTTCGTGATAAGGATGGATCACAGGACCTTCATCCAGCTGGTGGAACAGCGTGGAAGACGTGAGGCCTCCCGAAATGGCGAGTCCATGGTTGGCGCCAAGTCGGTAGTATAGCACGTCTCATGGATGCATGCACAATATTTCGTAAAGAATCCTCTTTTGGGTCCTACTTACACCCGCGTGCCAGTGTGAAAGGCAAGTGTGTTGTCACGAGGCACCATACGACGTCTAGGGCAGCGTGAGTAAATCACAAATTGCAAATCGGAGCAGAGCCCTGGACCGCCGAAGAGGAAATCCCGCACCGGAGACTCGGATTGCCTATGATACGGTCAACATCATCCACGTTGCCAGGTGATGTGATGAGTGAGTAGAGAATGCAGGGATCCAGACTTCACTCGGTCTCTCAGGCTGATTCAGGTCTGCTGTGGTGCAGCAAGTCGGTTTTGTTTCCTCTTCCCACTTATCAGTGACATCTACCACGCTCGATGTCTCGGAGGGACGGCTTTTGTTCTCTCGGTCATGACGACAAGAGACTCCACTCCAGGTATTGAGGGAGACCTGCCAGGCAATCTTCTTTGAACCGCTTCCATCGGTTTTGTATTTTACTGTTCGAGAATGGAGGAGAGAATGGAGTCCTCTTGCGCGCCCGCCCAGAACAACAAGATCAGTTTCCAGGTTGAGTGCATGGATCCGGACTTCAGTCGCCTGCCAGTGTACAAGGCTCGTACACGCTGTGCTCCGTGGCGCGTCACTGCAAGGCGGCATGTCACCTTCGAGCACCTTGCTGCGGTCGCGAATGTGGCGGAGCTCCTTTATACTGCGGCCCGCCGTTTCAACCTCCTTCAGAAGGATTTGGACCCGCAGACCTATGGTTTTGGCGTCAAGGAGGTTTGGCGCGTAGATCCGAGTCAGTATCGCCCCGGCAGGTTATTCGCACGTTGGGTTGGCCCCTGAGCCTTGACATGCATACAGTACATATGGCGGTGGGTGGATGTACCACATGGCTGACGGAATCATCAGTCTCGGTCTCGTTGTAGCATACGGTGCAAGTACGTTGAACGAGGGTGGCCTTCAATCTATGCCAAAGCTGCACTTCCCAAGCGGCGCAGAGGGGCGCATAACGCAATGAAAGCCGGCATGCTGGCAGCGGAAGCCGCTTTTGATGTTCTTTCGGCCGACAGTAGTTCCCCCGTCGACATGAGTGCCTATGACAAAGCTTTCAGGGAGAGTCAGGTCTACTTTGACCTGATGCGAAACCTACGACCATCTTTCAGCACACCCCTCCGTATCTTGGGCGGAATCGTATACTCCGGTATCGATAGCCTCCTACTCAAAGGTCGTACACCACGGACGTTCCACAACTCTTCCTGCGTTCCTGATGCAGCTCACACGCGTCGAGCATCCCAATGCACCCCGATCGAATATCCACCCCCGCAGCCTCCGTTGTCGACAGACCATATGACCGCACTCGCTCTCACAGGAACAAATCATGAGGATCATGCGCATGCGGACAGAAGAGGATGGGTTGGTTGACAGCTCAGAGCGTCGGGGAGAGCATGTGCGGGACACGCTTGGCCCGGGAGCGCTGTAACCGTTTTTGGTGTACGATGCCGGAAGATCGTGCGGACGGACAAATTTTGATGACTGTTTCGGAGTGGCGACAGGGACACTATAGCAGGTCTACCGCTACGGAAGGCCTCGTCTTACCTTGAATCCGACTTGGTCGTTGCAGGCTGCAGACTGTCTGTGGCCTGACTGGTGTTGTCTTGTTACTTGAGTACACGATATCGACAGCCAGGATTAATCTGAAGTCCCTGCGCTATGGGGTGCAATTCCAGGTTCAGTCGAAACCACTTTTCTCTGAATTTGCATATTCAGTTACAGTTGATTATCTCATAGCGCATGGCCTCATAGTGCATAAATGTCACGTGTATAGCCTTTTATGGAACGAGCGTATGCGGTATGACATAGTCAACTGGACTGCACACGCCAATGCTCACGAAATCGCAAGGCAAAACCATTCCATCCTCCTCTTCTCTTGTGAGGTCCTTCACCTATTACTATCTAGTCTTATTGTAGAAAAGAAGGACCAGCTCAGAAGCTCTTTCGGTCCCTTAAGAAAATGCAACTGCCCACCATTTTGCAACCCAGGGCACGTGATACTAAGAAAGGGGCGGACGCGCATCACCAGCCCCAGCGGAGCAGAGGCTGAAATGGGTCCATCACCGCATCATCGTCATGGTCGATATCTATCTGAACGTTCACGGATCTCAAGTTCCCTTCCTCTCTATTTCCAACAGTGACGTTCAGAGGCTGTCTATACATCCTTTCAGATGGCTACGATACGTGATGTTCTGTATTTGTGGAGCCCGTGGTGATCTTTCTGCAACGCCGGATAGCCCTCCAGTTGATTATGACAGCACCTCATTGGCCAACGTTATATACTACTATGGTCCCTCAGGTAATGTTTCTTGTTGTATGTGAAATCATTGCTCACCACGGTCCCCATATCCAGAGAAATGTATTTTCGTGGACTGTGAAGCCCTAAATGATGGAATCACGTCTACTAGTCAAACAGTTCGCCGCTACAATTTCAGAGAGGAAGTCATACGACGAGATGGGTCCTGCATCGTCACACGACAGTTCGAAGGGGATTGTGATGCAACACACCTGATTCCCCACAGCAAAGGCGACGAGGTAATGTTCATGATCATTTTATGTGGTCGTTTGATGATGACCTGTTCTAGTACATCGATAGGGTTGTCCGAGATCGTTCTCCCCTTTACCCCCCTTTACTCCCTCTAATTACTGGCATTGATGATGTTCGGAATGGAGTGTTGTTGGGCAAGAACGTGCATTCGATGCTTTCTGGCGGACGGGTTGCCTTCTTAAAGGTGAGAAACTTTGGCAGTTCGTATTTACGTACCCTTCAAGTTAAAGTGCAACCACTGGCATTTTTAGACCCCGAATTATGGACTGGAACCCACTGACATACGGAGACTCGAGCCAGTCAACTATGGTCCCGCTCCCACGGAACACATCACACTACAACAATTGAAGAAGCCCGAAGGTGATGACCCGACCCGATTGGAAATCTTAACAGGCTTGGGACTCTTGCACCCTGCTACCGGTGTCCTACATGGGGCACATATGGATGCACTGTTCCAGGGCACAGGAAGCCCACTACCCCCTGCCATCATCCTCGATTACATGTATGGTGTTGCCGCTTACAACTGCTGGAGGAGCAGGCAGGGCGATGATGATGTTCACGCTGTGATGAAGAGTTACCGCAGAGAACATTACGCACATATCCCTCCTCGCAGGCCATCAAGTGACGATGCTCATGGCCCTGACCCTCCCACATCACTACAGCGGAGACCTTACATGTCCATAAGGAGGGGGGATGTAATGGCGACAGCAATGGACGAGCTGAATTCAGTTTTAATGTCGCTCCAGGGAATTACACCGCAGGAGGTCGCTAACAGAAGGGAGAAGCGCATGGAGGAGGAGGAGCTGAGGGCCCAGGAAGCTAGCCGAAGAAAAGTGATGGAATGGATGAAAACTAGGGACGTTGGTGGTTCGTAAATAGCAGCGTTTGTGATGGCTGCTTACTAGTACGGTTTCCGCGCAGTTGCAAGTGGTTTTCCCTTCTGCAGAATCCTTGACACTGTCAAACGATGATAAGCCTTTCTCACGCCATGTCAATTCAAACGTTGCGGCACAGCCTATCATACTACAGCAGTGCATAATATCGTGAAACCACAGATTTTTTGCAGCTGTGTGGCACGGGAATATGTAACTTTCTACACAGTGATGCGCCCGTGTCTGTAATCATTCGGAAACCTTTGTACAACTAGAACACGATGGCTTCAGTGATGCTGATCACCTGCTAGGCTAGTCCAAGGATAGGCCCCCTTTGACGGGAGAGACTTGCCAGGAGGCTATGTATCACGCTTCAACCTTTACAAAGCTGCGTGTAAAAGGTGCCTCGACAGGATACAGGTGCTTGTCTGAGTCATGGTGCGTGCGGCACATCACAGAGGGCCGTGAGGCCCCGCCGCAGTTAGCAGTCTTCCTTCACGACTTTGACGTCGCTCATTGAAGCTGTAGCTCTTACGTGCCACAGCTTCTCCTAATCTTTTTCCTCGCACTGTCGCCACCACACCCCTCCTTTCTCCATGCGACGTTTCCACAGTCCGTGCTATCTCTGCTTCAGGTGGGTGCACTCACCGTCCCATCAGGAATTGGTCTTCTGGAGAGGATAGTTGCCGAGATGTGCGAGAACTCGAAGCATTCATGTGGTTACCATGCAGCATAATCAATCGATCCCTCAGACGTTCTTCGACTTGATTTTGGGCCTGACGTCATGGTTGGCCCGGGCCCAGCAAATCTCGACTTCATCTAAAGCATTTCGATGCGCCACTGACCATCTTCGTGCAAGACGAATTACTTGGCACTTCGTCTGCCGATCTTGCCGCCAAGAAGCTCTCTGATCCTAACGCGGCCCCCTTCCTCACCTCGCTATTTTCCTGGTCTTTTGCTCCCCAGGAATTGGCATCTAGCGAGGAGGGCTGGCCTGTGGATGACGTTTCCGGCCTATTGACTTCCGTAGCTGAGGCGCTTGCAAGCTTCTTCTCTCACTTGTACCAGCTAAAGCTCGCTTTTGGAATGATGCGCGAAGTACAACGAGTAAGATCGTGATGGACAATCCGCGGCTTACTTTTCTAGTTAGTATCTGGTCTGGGTCGACGTAAGATATCCTCTCAACTTGCAGATCAGTAAAGAAGCTCACCGGGTCATGATGCTGATCGCCGTGATGGTGCCGCCGGGTATCTGAATCATCATCATGGGTACGCTGAGCGCGCCGACGAGCTTGAGACGATAAGTGTGTACGATCTGTGGGGCATATTACAAGGCAGCGAGAACGTCGGATGAGACACTAAGGAAGGTTGCCCAGATATGGAGCTGTGGCCGAATAGAAGTCGGAGGGGTCGGAGCGAAGACGACAGAAGTACGAAAGTAACAAAAGTACAGAAGGCCCTGTGTTGAATGATGGTAAGCTTTGGACTCATGAAAGACAGACAAATGTATGGAGACTATCCAGGACAGCAACACAGAGCGACGCCAACTGTCCAATCTGAGATTCGTCTTGACACGTTCTGGAGGCTGCAAGTCATTTCCTTCAAGGTGACATATTTGAGGTGAGGCGGAAAAGTATATTGTGTAGGGGACGAGACTGAGAGGGACAATTAGCTTGTAGAGCCACGTGGGGTGGCGAAAGTGATGGACATGACAGAAAATAGGAACCACTGCAGTCCAACCTGAGTGACCCCCGCTACGGTCTCGAGGAAGTCCAGAGCGCTCTGTCGCACTCAATAGTAAGCGGTGGTCATAGCAAGATAGGCCCGGGGGCGAAGCCCGCTCACGTAGTAGCGACAATATCTGACCACGGCTTGCTGCATAACAATCCTGAGCATGTGAATGATGCGATTGAGAACAGCCTTGCAGTGGAAACGAGGGAAAGGGAGCGAGCGTACATGTTGAGCATACCAGATGCAGAAGAGGTACTCCCGAGAAGGAGAAGCTATGGGCTGAATCCTTCTGAGGAGCCCTTGGTAATGATGCGGTAGTGCTGTTGGACATACCTGAGGCGCCGTCAATGAGAACAAAGATTTATCTGGTTTGTTAGACTAGAGTGAAGATGTAGTACTTGGGTCCGCATAGCCCAAGAATGAGACCTCCTGTGAGAACATCCGAGAACCAGTCATGCGCCTGCAACTTGAAGTGGCAGCGCGCGTGAGCGCAGCTATTACATACTATGGAGCAGTGGACCCACTGGTGTGCATATTGAAGACATGGGTGTCAGTGTGGGTGAGTCACCGTGAGTGAGTGTCAGTGCAACTGACAATGGTTGGCAAGGCCACCAGCTACTAATAGCGCTCACACTGGCAGCGCACTGACACCAAAAGTCTTCACAATCCCGAGTCCGATGATTCCTCTTCTAGTATCACACATCACCGGTGAACTTTGTAGATACGGTATTACGATAATACGTGACTCGGGCTCAATAATTCATGGGAATAACGATTTGGGCATTCCAGACTGGACTCATTCAAGTTCTGATCAACCAAGAACCATCGCCTCTTGAGGCAATATCAAAGGCCGCTTGTTGCCAACGAGGGTTTGCAGGTATTAGGTTAGTGTTTCTTCACTGTTGTAATCAGGGCGCTCTTCCTCAGGCTGAGCTATGATAGTAATCTTCCCTTTTTGTGGTAATAATGTAGCTGCGCGCATCATGGCGTACTGTACTACTTGACTAGCACCGTGACCATCATCGGGTAAGGCCGGTCGGTGGGTGTGTATGTGCTCATTCGGCGAGTGAACGAGGCAATGCATACGCCTCTAAGTGGTCGTACTTCGACGAGCGCCGTTTGGACGCTGAGCGGCACTGAGCCGCTGCCAGGTGATGTGGTGAGTGAGTAGAGAGGTGGACGCAAGAATCCAGACTTCACTCGGACTCTCAGGCTGATTCGGGTATGCCGCGGTGTAACGTCTTGGCAAAAGGCTTTGTTCCCTCCTCCCACTTATCAGCGACATCTACCACGCTTGACGTCTCGGAGGGACGGCTTTTGTTCTCCCGGTCATGATGACAAGAGACACCACTCCAGGTATTGAAGGAGACCCGCCAGGCAATCTTCTTTGAACCGCCTCCATCGGTTTTGTGATTGACTGTTCGAGAATGGAGAATGGAGTGGAACGATTCCTCTTGCGCGCCCGCCCCAGAACAACAAGATCAATTTCCAGGCCGAGTACATGAATCCGGACTTCAGTTGTCGTTCACGGTGTGGCAAATTGCGTTGCGGCTACATC
>QLOS01005407.1:0-10281 GCA_003313725.1 Russula sp. MG48 | reverse complement strand
ACGGATGGCTCATGTGCATTAGTACCGATGCTAGCGGACATTCGCCTAAGGCTGTCGGAAGCCAAGGTTCGTCATGGGAACCTATCCAGTTCTGTTTCCGCTCTTATGGAGGGCCTCACTATCGAGCGCTCGCAGTAAGTGACCGATTTAATTTATCAATGGTGATACTTTCAATTGATATCGCACACCAGATTATTACTTCAGAGCCATGTGAGATCGCTAGGAAGCTCATGCTCTGTTGCACAGAGAAATGAACTTCTTGAAAGGCGGAGGAAGCTAGAAGCACGAATTACCACCTATGAACAACGAATGGCTGTTATCATCAAGCCCGATGATGACACCAAATGGTTGGCTCAAGATCCACAGATGGTGGACTTTGATTCCAATACATCGGAAGACGCTCTGGAGTCCCATCCCGATGGCTGGTTCACACCAGAGCACGACTGCATAACACTTCCCTCGGCATTGGCTCCTGGAGAGATCGAGCGCCTGTCTCTCAAATCCATTGCGATGATTGAAGCAGAATTGCACAAGGGACAGGTGACAGATGCACTTGAAGGACTCCGCTTGGCCCTTGGTGAGAAGTCACTCTGCTTCCGAACTGAGGTGCGCAATGCAGATAGCCAGCGGACAACACATCGAGCATGGGACAATGTTCATAAGCTGGATGCTGAGGCTCGAAAGTGTTGGGTCACATATCGACATGCTCGGAGCGCCCTTGAGCACCTCTCAAATGATCCAGAATACCTGGTGACACTCAAGGACATTACTGATGATGACTTGAAAGTGGTAGGAGATATCACCGATGAGCGGCGATTCGGACAGCGGTCCGACACACTACCTTGGTTTTGGCGCACCGGAGATATCAATAACTCAAGTGGTCCACGAATGCAGGAATGTATGTATTCCACTCGCTTACGTAAATTTCAGACTAATCTGCCCTAGTCTATCAGGTGAGCTGGCTGAGAGCCAAGGCACGTGCGGCCCGCTGGTCCGAGGAATTCTGGCTTGTCGGACTGGAAATGGAATGGACAGTGAACTGGTTCTGCTGTAAGGAAAAGGAATGGAAAAAAAGACTTGATGATGTTAACGATGAGGAACGGTCACCTGGACTTGATTGTTATTGTCATAAACAGATGGCACTTTGGGCTTCACTTGCGGATCAGGCTGAAATTAAATTCTCTAATTTATTAGATCGGCCATTGTTCTCATAGACCTTTGTAGAGCTTCGTATTTCTACAGTCATTCAAATAGTCGCTTAGTTTCAGTTAGAACAGCAGCTACACTGACCAGGCCTATACACGATACCACTCTGGATGTCAGGCTAACTAATCTGTTTACGTAGTAAATATCAAGTGACTTCCCCAGCTAATCCGAATTGATTCAGAAGAACTACTGCTATTTGATATGCTGTCAGGCGAAGGGACAATCGGACTGGGTACATTAGTAACATGTTTGTAATAATAAGTTCATGACGGCATCAGGTGCGGACACCATGAGACCCTACCTCACAAGCACTCCACACAGCGTGGGAATCAGAATTTGTCGGTTTGAAACGCCGCTAGCAGCAGCCTAACAGGTGTTTCCGTCTATTTCTCCATCCACAATGTCGTTTCCCGATCCTGTTAAGAAACAGGATGCTTTCATCGCGCATCTTAAGGAGAAAAATCTCACTTGCTGCCTGCCCATAATTGAGAAGTATCAATCCAGACCTGGAGATGTATCCGATGAGAGATCGGATCAAGCGGACGCGTCCACGTGGTGCCAGGAGATGGATATTGTACTAGTACGTATTCTCCATTATTCAGTTCCTCAAAGCTGATCACTCCACAACATCTGCAGGGGAAACATCCTCGCAAGAGTCAGGGCCTGCCCAAGCACCGGGGCCTGTTTGGCAAGCTCAGTACCATGTGCTCACAGGCCGTCACTGAGATCGAGAAACAACTTGAAGCACATCCCGCGGTCATGAGGCAGAGCGAGGATGACGCATGTGCCGCCGAAGAGGTAGAGAGCCAGCTCTCAGCGCAACAGGAAGCAGGTGCTGCCAAGAAGCGGCGCAAAGAGAAGGTGTGTGCTTGTTACGATCTCCCTTGCGGACTGCGGACCGTTTTTACCATGTGCTTACGTCCCCATGCTTACCCTTACCCCATACGTGACTTGGTTTGACTCGCGTTTGCTTACTGTACGATATGACGCCTGTGGAGCGTGCGTGACTCATGTGGAGCGATGTGGCCATCGCTCCACTACTATACTTAGCTCTGGATCTTGGACTGACTCGCTACCCTCGTTATGACTCAGGTAGTAGTTAGCACGTGCCCTCTTGTAGCTCCCTATATAAGGAGCCCCCTTTGCGCCGGTCAAGCCTTAAGCTTGACTTAGTTTCCTAATCGAGACCTGACCTTGCTTCGGCTCTTAAGCTTGCCGCTTTAAGACGCTCCCATTGCTCCCGCCTTGCCTTGCCTCTGCCTCAGTGCTCGCTCAGCACTATCTTGCTTCGCTCTCACGCCCCTCTAAGTCGGCTGTAACGACTTAGCTTTGAACTCTTAAGTCAGCAAGCGCCCATGACTTAGCCGTTCTACTCCGAAGAGTCTGCTTCACTCTCGCGTCATCGAGACCACCGGAAGTGTCTCGCTCAGGACCACGTGCTCGTTGCCCTCGCACGTGCTCACTCTCGCCACACGCCTAGTTGCACAAGTCGTGCCCACAGCCCCTCGAGCCGTAACATAAGTCAAGCTTCCCTTACCACGTCTACAGGAACCGCCCTGGACGACGCTGCCTTTGCTGAACGCCTTCAGGAACTTGCCAGACGCCACCTCCACATAGAACGTTGGAGATCCTACCTAGACGTCGCCATCTACAACCACAACGCCGTCTGCCACCACACCTGCCGAGAAGGAGCCACAGAAGTACACCTCTCCCTCTGTATCGAAAGAGACGTTTTTTGCCACATTGACCAAGAGTGGCAAGGAGAATTTAACCTGCTAGAAGCCGCCCTCACGATCCTCGAACTTTCACTAACACCCTGGAGTCTGCTAGACAACGCGGATTGATCGGAGTGAGAGAGATCACGCCAGACGCCCTCTGCGACGCCATAGAATTCACACAGCACCTGCTAGACCAAGCCAGAGGTGACGCGATCCGCCACAGCTACAACTGTTACCTCCTTTGTGACAGAGGACCCAACCACCACCACCGCCTCCTAGATCAGCTCATTCGCGAGCTAGAAAGCTTCGCGCAGGAACTAAACTTTATCTGCACCGCCTTCTTTGAGACGGCAGGCTTCCCTCTCCCCTCATAAGCAACCCTGGAAGAAATCAGACTTGCGCTCTCTCGAGGATATAGGACAAGAGTACCTATCAGAAGAGAGGACGATCTTCCAGACTACATCAAGGGAGAAGCCTACTGGAGAAAGAACGACACAGACAACTACTGGTGTTACCACGTTCGTCTCTTCACCCCGCTAGGCATCAGAGAGAGACCCATTGAGTACCTCAACGACGATTGGTACCTCATAACCTACGACCAAGGAGAATATTGGACACGTGCAAGCGAAGTCCTAGAACTTGAGCACGCTAACGAAACCGGACTAGGACACAGTTCGCTCAAACCAGAATCCCCAGAACCCATCACTGTAGATCCAGCCAGCCCAGACCGTGCTTCCTCAACCTTCCACAGTGCCAGCGAAGGGGAAGAGCCCACACCAGTCCCCCAGACCATCTCGCCGCTTGAAGAATTCATTAGCACAGGACTTCAAGACGTAGCCACGCTACAGGGAGCACACCCACTCCTTCCAGAAACCCAAGAGACGCCCCAGCTTCTGCAAATCGCCCACGCAGCAGCCCAGCCGACTGCACCACCACCCATCCTCCAACAACCACAACCGCCAGCACCTCCTGCAGCCCCAGTAATGGCCGCAGTTGCCCCGCCAAGAAATGACAACGGAGCAACAGGAAATAAGCCCACCACCTTTGAAGGGGATCGTAGCAAGAGCGACAATTTCCTCAGGGAGTTCAATATCTACAGAATCCTCCACAGTACCTCGGAAAACGTCACCATCCCTTACAACCGCGTGGCCCTCGCCATATCCCTCATCAGAGGATCAAAGGTCGATGATTGGGGTGATGCCCAGATGAAAGCCCTCAACAACAAAGTGGCCAGGCAGATTAACCCTATCGCATGAACGGACGAAGTCCTGTGGACAGAATTCGAAGATAGTTTCAAGAGGGCGTTCACCGACACCGCCAAAGAACAAGAAGCCTATAGGAAACTCACAGAGCTGCGTATGCAAGGGGATGACATCGACGGATACATCGCCAGCTTCGACCACTACGTCCTTGCATCAGGGTGGTCCCCAAATGAACGAGGAACGCTAGACCTCTTCACCAAAGGCCTGCGTCGAGGAATAGCACTCAAAATCCTCGACAGAGACACAGTCCCCACAACGATCGAAGGATGGAAGGAGGCAGCACGCAAAGAGATCCAGAGGACGGCCCGAAAAACGGCAATGCTGGGACCAAACCCCAACCCCCCACGCTTCATACCACGCCCTCGCTTCGTCCCCAGAGCTACCCCACCAGCCCGACCCAGCCGAAACAATGTCCCCGTCCCCATGGAGGTTGACGCCAATCGCTTAGGAGGACCGCTAACCACTGCAGAAAAGAAGAAGCTTATGGATGAGCGAAAGTGCTTCTACTGCAAAGAAGTGGGCCACTGAGCATACCAGTGTAACAGAAAGCCAGGACGACGAGGACCACCACTGCCTAAAGCAAGGGCAACAGAGACAGAAACCGCCCCCAGTATCGCGCCAGAAGATAGCGCCAGTCAGACGTCACAGTCGGACCTCATCTCCCAGCTACGTTCCATGAATGCCACAGAGCGCACTGCCATGTTTGACCAGATCATAGAGGAGGATTTGGATTTTTAAAGCAGCTTGATCTATCAGCCTGGGATCAAGCCTCGCGAATTTGTACCATGTATGTCTCGAACCGAAATAGTGTCAATGCCAATTTTACGTTTGCAAACATACATGGGAAGGCTGCAGAAAGAGCACTAGTGGACAGTGGGGCCACAGACAACTTTATCGACCAAAAAACCGCCAAACGACTCCACCTCACCCCACGCCTTCTCCCCCAACCACGTCTCCTGTACAACGTGGATGGATCGGAGAATCGAAGCGGGAGGATAACCACCTACTGCGACCTCCGCATCAAGCAAGGAAGCAAAGAGCATGTCCAACGCTTCTACTGGGCCAACTTAGGGCGAGACCGGACCATTCTAGGCTTCCCTTGGTTGCACGCATTCAACCCCGTTATTAATTGGACGAATCGCACCATCCAAGGAGGACCGATCTCGCTAACAACAACGGGAAGGAAGGCCCCGGAGCAACCCAAGACCCTGTTACGCTATGCCCAGATGTTAGGACATGCACTAGATGCTATGGGGTGGGAAGAAGGAGACAGCCTCATCCTCCAGATCAACCGGACTAACATCGCCCAAGAATGGGCGATACAAGCACACCAGGAACGAAAAGCTCCCACAGCAGCGGATGTCCCAAGGGAATACGCACGACACTGGAGAGTCTTCTCAGAGAAAGAAGCACAACGCTTCCCCCCCAGTCGAGAGGATGATCACGCAATCAACCTCAAACCAGACGCCCCAGCAACACTAGACTGTAAGGTCTACCCTCTCAATCCCAAGGAGCTGATCGCCGCCGACGCCTGGATTAAAGAACAACTCGACAAGGAGTACATCCAATTATCGAAATCCCCATACGCTGCGCCGTTCTTCTTCATCAGGAAGAAGGACGGATCCCTTCGCCCGGTCCAGGACTACCGCACGCTGAACAGCTGGACGATCCGGGATGTATACCCCTTACCTGACATTAACATCCTCACCAGGGATCTAGAAGGGCGCGCCCTCTTCACCAAGTTCGACATTCGCTGGGGATACCACAACGTGCGTATCAAGGAAGGAGACCAATGGAAGGCGGCCTTCAAAATGCCACAAGGACTCTTCGAGCCCCGTGTTATGCTCTTCGGGCAGTGCAACGCCCCAAGCACCTTCCAGCGAGTCATGGACAGGCTGCTCCACCCACTAAAACTCAAATACCCTAGGATGATTTTCGTCTACATGGACGACATCCTCGTTGCCACGCCCCTGGACCACGCCCTACACCGGCAAATCGTCCATGAACTCCTAGATGTCTTGGAAGAAGGATCCTTCTTCCTTAAACCGCAGAAGTGCGTCTTCGAGCAACGAAGGGTCGAGTATTTAGGACTTGTGATTGATGGGGAATCGCTACGCATTGAATCCAGCAAACTGAAGGGAATCAAGGAATGGCCCCGCACCCTCACCAGCGTTAAACAACTGCGATCCACGCTAGGAGTGCTGGGGTACCAGCGCCCTTTCATCCCAGGATTCGCGGAAATCGCCTGCCCGCTCACCAGTCTGCTAAAGAAAGGAACCCCCTTCATCTGGACGGACGAATGCTCAGCCGCCGTGGACAAGCTCATCCACATCATCACCAGCGACCCCGTCCTCTGGCAACCTAGCCCAGCACGACCATACGAACTCGAAGTAGACGCCTCCCAAAACGCCACAGGAGCTATCCTGTACCAATATGACCCCCAAGGACGGCGCAGACCAGTAGGATACGACTCCAAGACATTCACTGCGACGGAGCGCAATTATCCCATCTGGGACAGAGAGTTCCTAGCCATCATTCGAGGGCTAGAACACTGGCGCCACCTCCTTATGGGCGCACAACACCAGGTCCTTGTCATCACAGACCACAAGAACCTCCAATACTACAGATCCCCCCAGAAAATCAACCGAAGGATCGCCCGCTACATCCTCACGCTAGGGGACTACGACATCACTCTAGTCCACCGCCCGGGAGCAACCAACAAAGCGGATGCCCTTTCCCGCCGCCCAGACTTCGACAGCGCAGGGAGCGACAATGAAGATGTCATCGCCCTGCCCCCATACCTCTTCGCTAACGCCGCAGCTGCTGTAGATCTGGAAGATCGCACCCTGATGGCCCAGAAAGATCACCAATCCACGCTCGCCACATGGGCCTCCACCTACCCCCTGGAACGCCATCCTGGAGGAGGGTGGTGGCACGCCGACCGCCTGGTTGTCGTGGCAGACAACGACCTTAGGAGGGGGGTAATTTCCCTCTACCATGACTCATCAACAGCCGGACACCCGGGCATCCTAAAAACATGCCTCCTCATCGCCAAGGACTACTGGTGGCCCAACATGAAACAGACGGTTCTTGCCTACGTCAAAGGGTGTGCCACCTGTCAAGCCACCAAAGCCAACACCACAAAGCCAATGCCACCCCTCATGCCCATCACAACCAACCCAACCGCTCTGCCATTCGAGACAGTCGCCCTCGATCTTATCGTCAAACTGCCCCCATCAGATGGCTTTGACTCCATCCTCACAGTAACGGACCACGACTGCTCGAAAGCCGCCATCTTCATTCCCTGCAGAGAGTCCGCGACTGCCCCAGAAATCGCCACACTCTATGCCAAGAACATCTTCCCCCACTACGGCATCCCCCGAAGAATCATCAGCGACAGAGGGACACACTTTGCCTCGCACTTCCCCAGAGAACTCTGCAAGTCCCTCGGAATAGAACAGAACATCAGCACAGCCTACCACCCCCAGACAGATGGCCAGTCCGAACACACCAACCAATGGCTAGAACAGTACCTCCGCATATACGTCAACCACCAGCAGAATAACTGGGCCTCACTCCTACCAGTTGCCCAGTATGTCCACAATGCCTGGCCCAGCAGCACCACCAAGCAAGCGCCCTTCCAACTCCTCATGGGCCATGTACCACGCGCCCACCAGCCACAAAGATCCGAGAAAATGCCGACACTCCAAGAACGCCTAGACCGCATCCAAGAAGGCCGGCAATCAGCGCAGACCGCCATCACCAACGCCCAGACCCTTATCAGCGCTAGGAAAGGAGCGCGGTTTAAGCCATTCGCCCAAGGACAAAAGGTCTGGCTCAAAGGGAAGAATATCCACATCACCCAACCAAGCGCGAAACTCGCTCAGCGACGCTACGGTCCCTTTGCCATAACCAGAGTCCTCTCCCCAGTAGTGTACCAGCTCGCCATTCCCCCACAGTGGAAGCTACGCCGCGTCCACGACGTCTTCCACGCCAGCCTCCTCACCCCATACATAGAAACCAGCGAACATGGCCCGAACTTCACAGAACCGCCTCCTGACGTCATAGACGGAGAAGCAGAGTACGAAGTCGAGGCCATTCTAGAGTACCGCCGATTTGGAAGAACGAAACAGCCACAGTACCGAGTCAGATGGAAAGGGTACTCCGCAGCAGAAGATACGTGGGAACCTCGGGCAAACTTGAAACACTCCATGAACTTAGTCCGCAACTTCCACCGAGATAACCCCGTTGCGATAAGAAAAGCCTATATAAGACACGCCCTGGTCGCTCTCAAAGCCCCATCCCCCTCTCTCGCCTCCACCATTGCCAGCTCGCCCCCACCTGCTTACTCGTCGCTCATGTCTGACAATGGCTCGCCGAAAGACCAACAGCCTTCCCTCCAAGTCATCAACATCGCCGCCCCAGCGTCGCCGTCCCCGACGGAGCCCAGGACCGAGGATGACCACTCGCAGCACCGCCCAGCCACACCCTTCGCCGCCCGCATATTCACCATCAGTGACAGCAGCTCCAGCGACGACAGCGACAGCAATGGAGCAAGCGGACCGAATTCTGGACGAGATTCTCCTGCTCGTGGCAGCACATCCGCCCCCAGCCTCCACTCCGCCCCAGACCTCTCAGACCACCCACTCAGCTCAGACAACTTCTGCGGAGTCTGCAATGCCCCCGTCCAGATCGACGACGGCCATGCTACCTGGAGCGCCTCCCCCGTCTCGAGCCTCCCCTCAGCGCCTGCCAACCCCTCAGTACCTGCCGCTCCGCTCCCCCAGGCTGGACTTCGTTCGTCAGCGCCAGCAGACCCCCGCTTCAGGGCCGCGCCGCCCATCGGAGCCACCGTCTTTTCCGTACTTCCATCTGCCGACAACGACCTTGCCTGCGCCGTCCACTTTCTGCCACCGGCAGCGGTCCCTGCCCCCTCGTACTCTGATGGCCGATGCAGCTATGCAAACGTCGCCGCCACCCCCATCCGTCAAAGAGGAGTCACCGCCGCCTCAGCAGATCCACGCGCCCACAGTAACAGCAGCGGAGGTCCAAGCCATGGCCAGTCGAACAACGCGCTCGGCCACGATGGTTATCTCCTGCGATGGCATCGACTTGTCGACAACGCAGGTGAGCGGGACAATATCCTTGTCCCCGATCACAACAACAGGCTAGTCCCCGCCACATTTTACGCCCACTTCACCCGCCTCGCCGAGCCCCTCGTCCTGGGCTCGTCCTGGGACGGCTCACAACGACGTCCCCCATTTACGCTGAGCCCCTTCACGCTAAACCCCGTCCCGATGCTCACCTCGCCAACATAGACGACTGGGACATGACCGCGCTGGAGGGCGACCACCAGTACCGCCACCATGTGGACCACCTCATTGAGGGCCTCAACGACGCAGGCGTCGTCGCAGAAGTTCACCGCTACCGCCACCTTATCCACAAGCTCCACGCCCAGGTCGAGCATGAGTACCATCACCTCCTGGGCACCCCTCAGAGCCGCACCGATTATACCGCCCTCCAGCTGGATCGGGACGCTGACTTAGTACGCCGCCGCCACACGCTGAGGGACCAGCTGCATGTCGTCGAAGTGCATCTCCACGACGCAGCCGTCAACTCGCGCATCGGGCCCAAGTTGGACCAGATCCTCGCGCGGCCCATCCTCCCCTCCCTGTCCTACTGGCTGCGGGGCCGCCCCGCCACTCATCAAACCGATGTCGTCGCCCAGCTCCCTGTCCACGTTCCGCCCCACGTCCACTTCATGCAGGAGCGCCCCCTCCCTGTCCATGAACGCGTCGTTCACATGTTGCGCCGCAAGCGCCCCTGCCCGCCTGAGTCCTCCCCTGACGCCAACGATGCCGGGCGCGCCCTGTCCGGTGAGCCCGCCACCTCTGACTAACAGCGTGGCAGCTGTTCCTTAGGGGAGGGCGTACTGTTACGATCTCCCTTGCGGACTGCAGACCGTTTTTACCATGTGCTTACGTCCCCATGCTTACCCTTACCCCGTACGTGACTCGGTTTGACTCGCGTTTGCTTACTGTACGATATGACGCCTGTGGAGCGTGCGTGACTCATGTGGAGCGATGTGGCCATCG
>QLOS01005402.1:0-33582 GCA_003313725.1 Russula sp. MG48 | reverse complement strand
GCTCGGTCGAGGGTGACATCCATACCATACTGTATGCAAAAAAGAAAGGGCAACAACGGTACGCGCTTACACGCGTCAATTGGACTGTGGCCATCAGACCAAACACAATACAAACAAGCCTTAACTCCGTGCCTACGGCATAGTGTTGCCGCGGTCCCGGCCTCGGGCCGGTTTTAAACCAAACCAAGTCGTGATTGAAGCGGCGCGGTTTCAATCATGACTCGATTATGGTAGAAAACCGGCCCGGGGCCGGGACCGCGGCAACACTACTACGGCACCAAGGGGGGGGCGGACCAGGATTCCGGGATATATATACAAAGTTTGAGCTCAATTGGGCCCATTTTGGTAAAGATATTTGAAGTAGTCGAAAGATGGGTCGTGGTCGAAGGATGAGTCAAGGACAGTACTGTAGTACTGTATGTGGTGAGCGGCTATTTGAATCAACGCCAGAAAGTTGTACATGTGGTAGCAAGAATGACTACTACAGTAGTACTGTACATAGCGGATGTCTGGCGCGGGAATGTCAAGAACTCAAGGGACAGGAAACATCATCTGTGGATCATCTGAGACGGCTCATCAGTATACCATAGCGTCGATGCTGAGGTTAACAAGGGCACGCAGCGGTAACGTACGAGCACGAGGTAAAAGAGAGAGATGGGGCGAAGACAAGCAGGAATGAATGTGAGAGGGAGCAAGATTAGAGACGGCACACGCGGGGCGTTTCGAGAACAACAGATAGATTGCCAGTGCGCTGTGCACAGTGCTAGCCATCGCTGGACCAGCGCCCATGGGCAGGCCCGCATCGACATCGAATGGGGTATCACGGTCTGCATGACAGAGAGACTTAACAAAGTGAGTTAAGGTTGAAAGACTGCGTCTCTTTGGTCATCAGTAATAGCCTCTTGACTTGCTCTTGGACCATATTCCCCGAGTATAGCTTTGCAAAATACAACACATGCGAAAGCTGGTCTGACCAAAACTGTGGCCATGACCATCTATCAGTGTGTCAGTTAGTGTGACTTGCCTCGGTGGGTTGCTAGGAATTGCTGTACATGTACAGCGGCATAGGACAGGGCATGTCACCGCCAGCGTTCTTGCGTATGGTCCTCGTGTCAACGGTGCATATCGTATTCGTTCCCCTGCCCTCGTTGCCCGAGCTCAAGACACTCGACGGTACCAGCATGCCTGAATACCAATACCGTATATCTCTCGTTCTCCGCAGGGCTTTCTCGTCCTAAGTTATCTGAGTGTCAGGCCCAGCGAAGTTCTTTGTTCTCCTCGCAGCGCGGTAAGGGCCCGGGGAGGTACACGCGGAGCGCCGGGTAGTGTGAGAACGAGCGCCGCTTTGATCGAGCTCACACTCTCTCGAGTCTCCTGATCGAGCCTGACGGTGCTTGACGCTCTGTGGAGCAGTAGTGACCCACCCCGGGCCAGGGCTTCTCGAGGCAGATCCTTGATCGGAGCTGAGATCATTGACCAAAGAGTTGCATTCGCTTCTCCTCCCTCGCTACTCGATTAGGGTCCTCCCTTCTCGGAGGTTATCTCGATACGGAGGATCGAAAGGTGGTGATCTCCGCGTGGGTAAACATCCAGCTAAATGGGTTTCGCGGAAATTAACTGGCTTTGCAATTTATGGAGTTAAAACAGTCCTAGCAAGAGCATCGCCGTCTCTGAGAGTCCGCATCGGGTGAGGGGATTGAAACTTATGCTAGAGTGGGCCCCTTTGCCTTGCGCGCCCAAAGCGTTGTATGTTGGTGGATCCGAGCGTGTGAGTAGCATATGAACGGAGTGAGAGTGGGAGGAAGCACTGAGCCGCCGGCAGTGTTCAAGTTCAATTGCGGCAGTCTCCGCGCCTGGCCAGTGTCCGAGTGAGTGTTACACCTTGTCGTCTGGGTTGTCTCTGTCGCAGCGCTGGCGGCGACCAACTGGCAACATCGCTTGTTTACCACAACGTATTACGCAGTGGTGTAATAACCCGGAAATCCACCTCCACTGCGTGGCCCGGATATTGTGACCGTACTACTAATATCGTGGTCGACGTCGTCTCCTTTGCGCATCCAAGTTGGGTCACTGACCCAGCAGTCTCACACAGAATGCCTGCGCGTGTTTTGCTAATACTGTATTAATTTGTCAGTTATTCCGCTCACAAGCAACACAGCTCGTGTCGTACAATACTGTGCACCGCTAGCGGCGCAGCGAAGCTTCGGGCCAAGTATCCACCACCGAGACCCCACGATAGCTTTCCAGGCAATGCCTCGCGCCCAGGGCGCGGACTTTATCCATCTTCCTCATGTCTTGGCTTCGCAGAACTATCTTCTTGCACATAGGGGCTAAATGGGATTATCATCCGCTTTCTTCGGAATCTTCTGTCATGTCATATAAGCTCGTCTATTCAACTCCGCCTGTTGGCCGACCTCACGCCGTAGGACGCGCTCATTTCGAATGTCAATTCTGCAGCTCGGCGTGTTCAGCGCGGCTGTTGGTCTTCGCTTCAGCCAAATTCGCGGACAGGACTGATCGTGTATCAAATGGGGTTTTGCGGTCCTTGTACGATCAGATGTCGCGTGGTTATGTCTACGTCTGTTTGTATGTCCATTGGAAGGCTTGCGCTTCGTTTCTAGGTCCGTTTGGGGCCTAACACGTATTTCCTGCGCTCCAAGTCTCCTTCCATGAATCTGTATAATGTCGACCTCAACACGATCGTCGTGTTGAGCTTGCAGAAGCCTGCAAGACTCGGCTGGCCAACCGTGGCCACCTCCTCGGGGCGCGGGTATCTGTATCTATCACTCATTTCTCCCCAAGTACTCTAGTTCGGCAAGAAGGAAGCGTTGGTGGCACACCCATGGCTAAAAATGTGCGTGTCATCAACGAAGCCCCACTGAAAACGCCATTCCGGAGCTTGTGATCCACAATGCCCACGATGTGCATGTTCGCCATTTATTTCGATCACTTAGGTGCGCCGTACTTCCCATGGAGCGATCGTAGGTATGGATTCGAAACCCCAGCTAACATCGTACCAGGGTTATGCGCAACCGTCGCTTCTGGCCGCCCCTTCATATTCCCACTACATTGTATCTGCGCCAAAGCCCTTCCCCCGAGCGACGTCATTTCTTCTCATTTCTTGTTGCTGCTTCGTTATGGAAATATGTACCGACGTACCCTTTAGCAATTTGGCCATCGATTCTGTCGGCCCTGTCACCCGCCTTCATATCCGAGAAGAAAGTCAAAATCATCGGACGCGAGCCACCTTGAACGTTACGGGAACCGAAGGCTCGGATAAGCTGAGGTCTGCTCCAACATTGCGAAAGCGCAGCACCGGAATCGGAGAGCGGTGATCACTCGTCACGGACAGGCTTGCAGGGTGGCATGGGTGCTAAAGAAACCCATGACATCCTCTCCACCGCCCGCCCTGGGACATCCTCATAGATCCTGGTGGGGTTTAAGTGCTTGTAAGTTGATGTCAACGTTCGTGCGTAAGAAAATGGGACACGAAGGTTTAGCCATCGTCCTCCTCCAAGCACACTGATTGGGTCGTGCCCTCCTGTGCACGGAACAGCCGTCACAGTGTTTGGGGCGCTCATCCGTCACTCACCGCTCCTCGAGGCACTGCCCCGGAGTCTCAAATCTGATAGAGGCATGGGCTCTCCTTATTCGGATGACTTCCTTCTCTGGGGCCCCACATCCCGAAATCCAGCCAGATTATGTCGTCTTTACCTGAGCAGTGAACCCTGGTTTGTCGTCAGTCCTTAAAAATACGCTCACAAGAATGGCAGTACCGTTGGAAATGTACGTGAAATGCGCCACTCCAAGATCACTGGTCCAAATTTGGCAGATTTAGCCCCCTGCATTGAACAAGAACAAACCAGTCAGCTCCTATCTGTCGTTTCCTCATGTAGGCCTGCAACCTTCCGCGCAATCTGTCAAATACCAGATATTGGCTATCCACTCTTCCGGTTTTCAAGGGCCGATACACTATAAGTTTCACCAATTCACCTCGTGCTTGTGAATTGTGAATTGGGACTCCGAATCCACCCAGGCAGCCTGATTGCATTGCTTCGGCTAAGATACAGTATGTAACTTCCCATTCTCTAATAGGCCAGCTTTACCGGCGCCACACCTGCAGTGCTAGAGTAGTAGGGCCTACTCCGTTAGCAGTGGTTTGCAATCATCGCCTGGTCTCACCCTTGACCCACTGGGATTTTGGGGGCTGTGGGGATGGAAAGGCTGCACTGGCAGTATCAGTCTGAATGCAGGAACTCGGACTGTATTGACGTAGTGTCCCGGCCGACCTAACGCCTCCGAGTCCTACATGGTAATTGCCACGAAGCAATGTGCTGCGAAGGCTATATCCACTTTGCTTACAGACCACGAGGTGACAGATTGAGCCTCGAGTGTTGTAGGGGTGGCCATCGTGACCATACGATGATAACTTACACTAAGCGATCATTCCGCAAAAGGGATGGTACCCCGCGTTGGTGCCTCAGGTCTGGTAACGGACCGGGGCCCGACAACCTGAGGGTGACCCATTTCTTGTACCAGACCCCAAATGAAATCGGTGCCCTGACTGGAGTGCTGTAGAGACACGAGTTGGGTTGTCCAGTCACATGAGTGCTCCGAAGGGCATAAATTATACCATATACTGTACTGCAAATACCGCATTGCGATGTGAAAACAGGCTGCCTGGGCTGTGGGGGGGATCGTTGTTATTGATCACATAGTTAGTTTGGGACCCGTTGAATGCAAAGCGCCCCTCTGAGAAATCAAAACTGCCCAGGATAGTCTTGTTATATAAAAGGCTATGTAGTGCTGAGTTACCGTAGATTCACCTTGCGGCGTGCGGACGGAGCGCCCGAATCATGATATATCGAACATGCTGTTCCCGTGCTGCTTTCTCTCATCTAAACCGGCTGATTATCTGGACTTTGCCTTGGCGTTTGGACAGAGTCGCGTATCTAGTAGCTCTATCGGCTTTTCTGAAGGGAATGGGAAGCAAGGCGGGTGCAAGGGATGTTAAGCAGAGTGAGTCAAGCGAAACGCGTGGGCGGTACTTACTAATTTTGGCATGCATCAATGACCGGACAATTCCGAGGAAGGAAGGCAATGAAAAAGCCTCACGCAAGCTGCCCTTTGGCCACGCCCTGATGCCGGCTATTGATTTTGCGCGGATCTAACTTACAATAAACTCGCTGGAGCTCCGTCCCCAACCTACTCTGACGTGTCTAGATCGCATTTTCACAATTGCCTGCATGGCTCCGACCCTTTCACATCACCCTGGGCACTTTACACCCACTGCGCTTTGCCCATTTTAGTTGTGATTATCATGGGTGGGGTTTGAGTGTCTGCTCCAACGTTCGTTATATATAGTACTCGCGTCGGTGAGTTTTCTCGTCCTCAACCCCCTCTTGACATACGTTCTTCTCACACGTCCCTATGGCATCGCACGGCAATCAGCTCAATAACCACCACTCTGGTTCATCCTCGAGTGGATCAGAGATGAGTTCACCTCAGACCGAGTTCTTCCAGAGTGGAGGTTCTGAGGGCGGAGACCCCCCCGAATCACCTGAAACGGCCCCCACAACTGCACATAACAGCCCAGCTACCGACAAGCAACCTGCCCAAATCACGGGTGGTGGCGCAACTGATCCCCCAGCTGAACAGCTTCCCGATCCCGCCGATCTCGGAAGTGGCGGCACATCTGGCAACAGCTCAGCTGGAGGTGCTGGCCCACCCGACAATACCCCAGCTAAACACCTTCCCGGTCTCACCGATCCCGGAAGTGGTTACCCTGCTGCCACTGAGGCAATCAAGTATCTCATCCAGGCCGTGGGACGCGATGTCGTGTCTTTCCGTCGCAACACCCACGTCTCGTACATGGTCGTAGAACGTGCACGAGACCTCGTCAATGCGATTAACAAGTACATCGAGAGAGTGGAGAGCAGTAACGATGGAGACTGGGATAGCTTCTTTAAATTCACGGCGGCTATTGAGCCATTAGAGGAGTAAGCTCACCCGGATGTGTCTGAGACATGCGCGCTGACGCGATGCCTTGTGCCCAGCATCTTGTTCCAACTACTCGCCTTCACAGACAGTGAGAAGGAAGGATATCTCGCTAGCACTCATTCCATCGAGGAATGCGTCTCATCAGCTGAACACTGGGCCGCCAATAGGGAGCTTCTCTCGAATGCCCTCAACGACGTCGACACGCATCAAATGCTTACGGTATGATGACTGTAACACATCTCATTGTGCATGTACTCATGGTAAATTAGGGACTTTCTGACCAGCTTCAAACCGACTCTCATAACGAGCGCCAGGAGGCACGAGCTTATGACGACAGGACGCTTCTCCAAGAGATAAGAGACACCATCGAGACCTCTCTTACCAACGTTAGGTATGTGCCAATGTATGTCCTGGATTCTTCTGTTATTAATGTTGCGGACAGATTTCCTTCTTATGTGAAGAAAGTGAAAACATCTTTGGACAGGCTGCACTCTAAGACCATCAAAGGGCCTACTCCAGAAGTAGGGTTCACATTTACGCAGAGATTGTTCTTATATTTACTTATCGAGTACAGTGGCTCACAGTCATCACGATCAAGACAAGTATGCTTGTCCAGGGCGTACTGGAGATCTTACGGACCTCGGCTGTTGGCTCGGATGTTATGAAACACTTGAGATCGAAGGAAGTTTGGCTCGCCGCTCTAGGGTAAGTGTTCTCTTTTGCGTTTCTGACTTATTTTGATCCCGACGCTACCTAGGCTTATCGAAGCCTTGGAGGGGGCAGACGAGAAGCAACTGGCTTTACCCCAGAACGCCTCGGATAAATATGACAGCTTCATAGCAATACTTAAGGTACGCCCCGGCTAGTACTTAATTTGAGCAGACGTCTTACAGTCCATTGCAGAAGCTGAGCACTGGCACGATCTCACTCCCAACATCCTACGTAGAGCTCATGAAGAAAGCTGGTCGCATTCACAAACCATTCCAGGCACAGGCGTTCGCCTTCGTCATGCTCTGCCGTTTCTTAGCAGAGGAGTTCACGGCCATCGGGGATTCTGCAGTCACAGCCGAGAATATTGGCTCTCTCGAGGAGTAAGTTTCACTGCTGAGTCCCAGATGACCCCCTTGATGAGGACATCTCCGTCAGCGCTTTCAATGAGACCTTGAACGCACTGAAAGCCGCAGAAGGGGCCGTCTCTGCGCTCCGGACTTTCGATGTGACAAACTTCGCCCAGAACGATATAGTTCAAAAGTTCGGGAAGGCGGAATCCTTAATTCACGAAACCTTCAAGTCTTTCAACGTAAGTCTCTTTCCATTTATTACGTATTTTTAACATTGAGCGCCTCTCGCGCAGCTCGATGCGCGATGGAGGGAGAAGCAGGCGGAGCTAGATGCTGCACTCGAGAAGGACATAGACCGTATGGCGAAGCTGAATGCTATGTTTAGAAAAGTAAGTCGTATGGTAAATGATAACAAGCGAGCCGAATTTCTCATGGTGATCCGAAGCCACAGAACCGCAATAATACTATCCCAAAGGTTAAGGTTACTGTCAACATACATGACAACGGTGGAGTATTCCTCAGCACTGCTTCCGGTACGCTGTTTCCTCTCGTTAAAATGGTATGCTGAGGCGAAATTACCTTCTAGTTGAGGAGGAAAGCACGATGCGCCTATCAGCGCTGCGCTGGAGCATCGCTGGTGCACTCGATGGGCAGAACATCAAACGCGCACGCACAACCGGCACTTTCCAGAGACAGACAAATGAAGGAGGGTTCTCTGACATCGCTACAACGCATGAGACACTCGCCGATATTGCAGACGGAAACCAGCAGCTCAATCTCAGGCTTGTGCTTTCCTGAAGTGTTATCCTCCCTATTTTGGCTCCGTGTTCCTCTCGTCTGGGTCTCAAGCTTTGAGTGATGCCCGATATTTTTGTACGTTAGCATAGGCGTAAATGTATCTTGATACCCTTAATTCAGTCTCATTTATACAGTATTCTCCTGCGTTCGTGTCGGTATGGCAATCACTAAGAGGTCACGTGCACATGCACCTTAAAGTTAAAATAAATAATAATAATACTAACACCTGCCCCCTCTTCTCTCCTAACAACGCGACTACCTCCGGGCGTTAGGCAGCTTAAAACTCTTATCATACGCACTTATGTCTGAGACTGATGGCTTTCCCTTTGGCTCTCCCCCCTTGGCTACTCGCAGGGATGGGCCTTTCCTTGACACAGAAATGATACTGTCTGACAATACCTACTCAGAAAGGAGCTTATGTCAAGAGAGTGGGTTTTTCTCTGAGTCTCCTCAGCCCGACGAGAACCCCGGAGACCCTGTCCTGATCGCGAGCACTCCGGACCTATCATTTGCTGCCTCTAGTTCCCCATTCCTGTCCCCTATGAGAGGTTCTCCTTCTCTGCGTCCAACGAGCTTTGGCCACAGTGAATCTAGAAATTTGTCTGCCCTCCCCAAACTGGCCTCCGATCATGCTTCCTTTGTTCACCGCCTGGACTACCTCTTGCGTGAAGCTGTAGAACAAAAATGTCACTCTGGAACAAGTTGCAATCCGCGCATACAACGTGCTTCTCCAGAAGATGTCCCTGGTTCCAAGCTCCAAACGGCGTCCGCAGCTTTCGGCACGTTTTCTGAACCAGTACTTGGTCACCTAAAGTGTTGTTCTGGCTCCTCGGTTTTGCCTCTGCGGGAACTGCAGCGACGCATCTCGCTCGATGGGCGTGCTTCTGGTGATTATGCAACTTCTACCGTTTCCTGCGACCCTGGTCATAATTCGAGGCGAAACAAACGGAAGGCGTCATCTGCGACCGACAGGGTATCCAAAACCGCTTCCGAAAGTCCTATTCATAATGGATCAGTGGCACTTGCGCACTCTTCCGACTCTTACTTGTCGGCGTCTGACTGTGCTTCTCCTCTGTCATGCCGCTATCGGGACATTCGCTACCCGCCCTTCAAGAAACGAAAGTGTCTCTCTTTCGACTGTGCGCAGGTGTCTATAGTATCTTCTTGTGCGGAGTCCGTGGCTCTATCAAAGGTAACTATACTGTGCTCAAAGTCGTCGTCATTCCCGAGACGCGAAGGTTCTTGCTCAGACCTAGCCCACAATGGAAGCAAAGGGGTTGAGTTCGGTCACGCTACGATAACTGCTTCCATCTCATACATTTTTCAGGGCGAACTAGATACCGGGGTTACCGCGCCCTCCCATTTCCGCTCCACCTCTTCGGCTGGATTCGTTTTATCTTACCCACCTACCCAACCAGCAACACGCGTCCCCAGTCCAGTCCCCATCCTCGCACCGCGAGATTTTCTCGAGGCCGATATCCCGCGCGTCTACGTGAGTAGTGATGACGCAGCAGAAGCTCGCCTCAGGGTGCTGCTAAGGAAAGAAATGTTTCACCGCCAAAGAGATGGACCAAGTGCTCTGACAGCTCTGGATCTCGCTTCCCTGGACGGTTTCGTTATTGATGTCATAAAGTGGATACTGAGGGTATTTGCATCTATGGTTTAAAGTCTTACAAACAATCTTCACCCTAGCTGAAACCGCAGGTCGAGCCACCATTGCCCCCTCCAACAGCCTCGTGGACGAGGCAGACGATCCATTCCCAAGATCTTCACGAACAACTGACGGTTCACCACGATACAAGATTTCTTGCTGCACTTCTCTTTACTTCGTTTTTCTTTTCCATGCCAGCGGGAGGAGAGTTTCTATGGGAGGGGGGTCTCCCCGGCGCGAAGCACCGCAAGGAGCTCAAAGATTATAAAAAGATGGTTGTCTGGGACTATGCTGTCGCAGCGATCGCTCTCGCTGTGAAGGTCTAGGCGGCTGCGTTTACTTCCATTTCGTCCTTTAAAAAAAAAATTTCACGCAGATCCATCGAGATTTCTTGCCTCCCTTGAAGCCCATCTACGCGCGGCATTTTCTGGCGCTGGCGCCTCATGATATGTGCTTTGACGACCTCGAGGTACAGTATGTTCCCTAGGGAGAGGACCCACAATCCCCTGATATCTTTAAGCTGGCTCAACGCGATTTACTCGAATACTTCTCGTATGATCTTGGCATACCGACTCCGCAAGCACTTCTAGACGAGCTGCGCCTCGTGCTCCCGACGCTGCGACACGTGTTAGAAGCTGAACATGCGTGGGAAAACATTCTGAGCGAAACGTGGGAGCAATTACTCGCTGCAGCGCACTGTATGTGTCATGTCATCCTAGTCATTCGGCAACGCTTGATCATCCACTTAGCGCCCGATTTGCTACGTTTTCCCGTGTCGTTGCTCACGGCAACTGCCCTCATTGAGGGTATAACGCGAGCCGTCTGCTCTAGCGCCGACTACTCTAGCTGTACATGCGACTGTCCTGTGGAGCACTCTGCGTCTCGCGAGGCCCTGCTGGAAACGTCGTTCTTGGAAGACAATCCCGCGAATACCGAGCTGTGCATACTGCGGACAACGAGCGGAGTATTAAAGGACATTAATAAAGTGCTAGGGCTTTCCATGGTATGATCTTCTTTGATTTTGTGATTTCATATCCTCTGACGCGTCCTAGGAGCAAATTGAGGAATGCGGGGAGTGGCTTGCACTGGCGCGATCGGTTTCAGGAAAGCCCGTTCTCTCCAAGTACTTCCGTGCTGCCTCATAGTTTCTCGTCACACTCAGGGTAAGTCCCGAAATCAGAAGACGATGTGCATATGGTAGCCTTGAATCATCATGTCTGTTTCCTCTGACCCATTTTATCTGCACTGCTAGCTCCCCGAATAGATGTCGACCTGTTGACCCAATTCTGCCTATCTTCGCTACTCACCAAGGCCAAGTTTCCTGGAAATTTCCGTTCTAGATCAGTTAGCGATATACCGCTTGCTGGGCGAGGAACCCCGGTCTATCCTAGGTCTCACGACCTACTTGTATCTTCTGTCGCTAAAATTGAGCGCTCCTTGATCTGTTTCGCCACGAGTGGATCCTTGGCCTCCCTGACAGCTTCCCTTTGACAGAAATAGATCAGTTTCCTTTTTTGGCCATTTCACGGGTCTGCCCAGATAGCGTTGTGATGTATTACAGTACTACGGTTGCCTGGTTTTCCTGGTAGATTTCAGTACCGGAAGATTTTCGTGAGAATCCGACCACAGAAGCGGAAGAGTTCCGATTATCCGGCCGCCAGCCTGACATCAAGTCAGCTTCTGATCTCGAATTCCCGAGACCTTGCTATGGAGTCGCTTTTCTCTGTATATGATCCTAGGGAATGACGTAGATAGCTTACAATTAAAGGCAAAATGGAATGGTATAAAGGCACGAGCGCCGCATGGCGGGAGCGGGTGAGGAGACGCTGGAACATAAACATGTACTAGGGACCTTGATTCTGCGGCAAATGCACGCGTTGCCTAGTCGTAGCTACACATTATTTAAGTCATACAAGATATCGGATAAGAGGAAATCGTAGCAATATTTGCGAGGCTCCACGACCACGCGTGTGCACTGAGAAAGGCATCTCGGCAGATCATGATGGGACGCCCAAGGCTATCCATGACTGTATTCATTACTGTAAGCAACTCGAAGTCGTCGGTCCGCAGCAATTCTCCCCATGGATAAATAATCCGTCGAGTCATCTAGCCCCCCATCTGGCCGAGTCGCATTATGATTGTTCTCGTTGCCGCTGTCTTCATCGGTCTCACCGTCCGTAGGCGTGTCATAAGACGTCGATTGCGCAAACGCGTGCGTATACTATGCTCTCTCTATCCCGGACGTTACACAAAAATCTAAGCCGGTGCCTACGGAGGACTTTTCAGGTTAACGGATTAAACGCCTCGGATTGTGTAGTCACCAACCCTCCGGCGGTGGACCCGACAAACGATGAGAGCCCTCCAGATTCAGCGGGCATCGCGAGCGATCACGATCCAACGCCCCATTTAGCCGAGCCTTCGGAAGACTCTGCCAGTGTTCATCCCACGGTCCCTGAGTGTATGTGTGAAACGTTGTTTATGAGTGTTCATTTACCTGTTTTCAGACGACTACCTGCCAGAGTCTGGAAGATACGTCAGAGACAAACCTCCACCATACGACGACATTGTTCTCCGGGTACAAAATTCGTGATGCCCCTGAGCTTTGTGGCTGGCCCAGGCGTTGGATATTACTACTTTAATTTGAAATTTAATTGTGGTACGGGTTTGCGTGCGTGAGGTTCGAGGTTCAAGTTCCCGCCTCAGGCTGCAGTGCCAGTCTCATGGTGCTACGATACGGTACTATAGCGATAGTCATACGTCATTCAGTTGCGGTTCTTCGGCCATGCTCGTGGTCGAGTCTGCAATATGGTTGAACACCCAGGATTCTCATCTTCAAGCTTCAAATTCGGTGGCTAGATGCTTCAAGTGAATTTGATCCGTCATACAGCACTACCGCCCTTGTGTATGCGTGTATCTTACACTATTTCTCCCCGTGTACCTTGACAGGCAATGACAGCAGATTCTGCAGGGATAGGAGGCCCGCTTCTATACGTCAAGCCTGAGTGTCCATCCATCCACATCCGTGAATGACGATGGCAAAATTTAGGTCACCGTACGTTTGATTATTTCGCAAATGCGTGAGCCGGCGGCTCCACCAACCGCAGCAGTGATACGGTCACCAGAAATGCGAGCCTCACACATCAGGTTGCCTATCGGAGTGTTGATCGCACAGCCAACGTGGATTGAACGTGGCTAGAGCATCATGATCACGCGTCCTGCGTCGTGTGTATGTTCCGGCGCTAGCAAGCGACTGCCGCGTGAAGAACTTGAAGGCTGAACAATAGTTACAGGGGTGCGTAATGCCAATGTAATCCCTCATCACAGCTCACGGCGCCCACACCCTCAGGCTCACAAGTTTGGTCTCGTTCGGCTATAACATGATTATTCCTGTATTTTGTCCACTACACTTCCGTTCCAACGTGTATTCAGCGCCATGCATCGCCTTGGCATTAGCATCGGAGATACTGGACATGTGCATCAGGCTGCCAGTGGTCTGAACCGCGACCAATGCGACACGCGATGGCCTCGTGTTGAAATGTCGGGGCTCCATCTACCACCCCATTATCACGAATCACAACCTTCGACACCAAACATGAACGACATGCTGCCTCCGCCCGGCTGCCCTCTCACAGAACAAGCGGACTTTTCGCAGCCAGGAGGTGCACGCGAAAGACGCCGGTCACCCCAGCACAAAAGCATTGCTACACCCTATCAACGGGTCCCCCATCTCTCATCCCTTCACTTCTACCACTACCACCACCACTACCACCGCTACTAGCGAAAGGCAGAATGGGCAATGCACCAAGCTCCTCCCGTGGCTCGACACCCCCGCCATCGCCCCCTCCACCGCGTGTGCCCCCGCGGGTCCACTCCCCGCCGCCGCGCGATGCACTGGCGCTCATGCGTGGGCAGTCACTCACGTCTATGGCCCAACCCACGGCAGCGACCTCCCTTCCTTCTCCTGCACCGCCCACGCCGAAGGTTCTAGCCCAGAGCAGTGAGCCGTCTACACTCCCAGAACAGGATGTTGGCGAGGCCATGCCGGGTGAGCTCGAGGGCTCACCTCAGGAGCAGCGAACGGACTGGAGCGCAGCCCGAGCAGCCATGGAACGTGCAATTGGCACTCTTCGCCACCGCGCGGAGGAGATTGCGAGGGATACGATGGAGCGGCGTCGCGAGCAGCGTGCGATAGAGGAGGAAGAAGCCCGTGCACTGCACGAACGCAAGATGACTATATATGAAGATGCCGAGCCTGGGCCCCTGGACGAGCTGCGCTTCCCACCAGGACTGGGGCGCGGGGCTAGCGACAGCGAGGTCTCCGCTACTCCCCACTCTTCCCACTCTTCGGAGCCGACGACAGAAACCCTTGTGGAAGAGCCGGGACAGATAACAGAAGAACCGGAGGCGGAGGGACTTCCCGAGAAGGTCGTCGAGAAGTCGGTCATACATGAGGTCCAGGATGTCGCCACCATCGCACAAGATGAGCCAGAAGTTTCGAACGAACTAGCGATCATTCCTGAGGTGCAGGTTGTCGGCCCGGAACAATCGCAACTTGAAGTCTCCGGCTCCGGTGAAGAGCCTGCAGAGGGAGTTTCAAATACTGACGAAGAAGCCGAAGCTTCTCAGGAGGCCGCGCCGATTGCCCAGGAAACACCTCTTGTCGTCACAGAGGAGCACCCACCCGAACAGGCACCCCTCATTTCTTCAGATCGCCTTCCCAGCGTGCTCGAGGAGGCTTCCGATACCCAGTCCGAGCATCTTTCCACTTCCGACGAGTTCCCGCGTCCCCACACCCCACACCCCACCATCGACGATCCCCGCGTCGCGTCACCTGTCCCATTCCCCCAGACCAGCGAGCCCGAGGACCAAGGATACGGCACCCAAGAAGACGAGGACCGCGCCACGAAGGTCTCGCCGCGTGCCCCCGGGCCGGGTAAGCGCGTGCACTGGGGAGGCGTGGAGGCACAGCCCGCATACGCGCGCGCGCAAGACGAAGAAGACCACGGGGAGGAGCACTCGCCACCGTTCTCCCGACTGCTGCTCCCGGCGCCGGCACCAGCACCGGCGGAGCCACAGCGAGAAGTGCGCGCAGAACGCCCCGCCAGGATCGCGGTGCGCCGGACCGTGCCCGCGCCCGTCCAGAAGCCGATGCGGAAGCTGGAGCCGGGCCTTTACACCGCGACGGATGTCCGCTGGGGCATGGCACTCGATCTATCCAGCGCGGACCACCGGTCGCTGATCGCGTTTGGGTTACACGGGTGGGAGAATCAGCAGGTGAGCGTCGTCGTCGTTGTCTTGGACTCGAGTCCAGCCAGTAGAGGCGCGAGCTGACCGTGAGTGCTCGTGGCGTGTGGCGCATACTGCAGTGGGAGTTCCAGCCTTGCGGCGCCGGTTTCGTTATCAAGAACGTCAGCAACGGCTCGTTCCTCACTCTCGAGGACCTGGTGGGACTTCATCAAGACAGAAGCACAGAGGTCATAACGGGGGACTTCCCGATGTGCTGGGAAATGGAGGTCATGGACAACGGGAGCGCTGAGGATGATGAGGACGCTGATGGGGATGTGTACACACGGTGCGTGCCCGTTGTAATGCTTGGTGCCGCGCGAGCGCCGCTCATCTTCATCATTCGTAGCATGCGGTTGCCGCACACAGAGATGTTCCTGGGCTTCAGGGGAGGCTTTGCAGGAGCGCAGGTAAGCCCTTCGAATTCTCCACACCCCGTTGGCCTTCACTAATAGGGGAAAACGTAGCTTTTCCTCACAAAGGATGCCAACAACACGAGCACCTATTGGCGACTCCGCCCGCCGCGGCGCGAGCAGGTCGTGAAGAACCCTCCGATGTCGACCACCGAGACCGTCCGAAACGGCGGGATGACAACTTTGATAACGACTACGAGCGTGACGACCACGACGACGAGAACGATGACACGGATCGTTACGGGCGATGCATGATGAGATAGCCGCCTCTGACGGGACCACGATTACGACTACGAGAACTTACGACCTTTGGCCAGCATATACACACGTACTCGATCTATTTTGATGCCCCCGTATAACTTCTAATATGTTTCTGGAAAACTTGTAACTCGAAAAAAAAAGATATTGGTATTGATTCATTGCTAGATCGATAGCTGGTTTGTGGGCTTCTAATCTCTGACTGACTCTAATATGTTTCTGGAAAACTTGTAACTCGAAAAAAAAAGATATTGGTATTGATTCATTGCTAGATCGATAGCTGGTTTGTGGGCTTCTAATCTCTGACTGACCACTGGCCATCACAGGATGGCACCGTGACATCGATGGATTACTGATGGAATGCTGTACAGCATTCCCCTGAGTTATGTGCCTTTTCTCTCGCTGCTAGTATGCGAATGGCCCCCGGGGGTACAAGGCAATCATGCAGGTTGTCCGTCTTGCCGAGTGTTCTGTTGCTTGCATCATGGAATGGCTGCAACCCGGTGATCTCATGGAAGACGGGTAAAGATCGCAGTTCTGAGTCTCAATTTGATGCTACTGAGTCTGCTGCCTTGTGTATTTGTGTGAGGTATCTGTGGCGCGGGCTAGCGTTCAAGTTGACGCAGTGAACTACTGTGCATCGTGGGCCGGGACGCCATCGCTGGCGCGGAGCATGACAGTTCGTCGCGTCCCTGTTGGGCGAGACAGAACTACGGAGACCGTCCTTCCTCCCACAGATGTGCGTGTATAGACCCCTCACGCTGATATTTTCTTCTCGTCTCAGACTAGTGGCTTTGGCAATTGCTACTTGAACCTCAGTGGCATAGTCCCTACTGGTAATGGTTTATACTAAGAGGAAAAGGTCAGAATCTAAAAGCATTCTAAGCTAACTAAGCGCAACTCACCCTCCTCGAACTTCCAGAACTGGTGGTTTTCATTCGTAGACACCCACGTCAGCAACTGGGTCCCAGCATCCCGATTGCCTTTCGGCCATTGAACAACGAAGGGTGTGCTAGCAAGCCTGATGCTACACCAAACCGTTTAGCGTTTCGGAGTAATTGCGAAGGAAGCTCTCTGTAAACTCACCCAAACTTCGTGGGGTCCATAACATCCGGCGAATAGAGAGCCCAAGGCTGAGGGTTGTCAATGACAACGATATGCGTTCCATTACTCGGAGCCCCCTCGAATCCAAGATACTTGCCATTACTGAGTGATCGAATGGTCCACTGGCATTGGAGGTCCCCTCGGTAATACGGCTCCACCCACCACTGAAACCGGGTGTGGACCAACTGGTCCTAAGTAATGAAGAAGCATGCAGTACGTACCTTCTGGTTGTCTTCACCATGGCCATACCAGCCGATGATAGACCTGTTATCAAAGCCGGAAAGATCAACGGCATAGCCAGATTCCACGTTCGTAATTTTATGAGGTCTGCCTGACTTGATCGACGTCATGATGGTACGATGGGAACCTCGGGCAGAAATGATGCCGTGTTTGCCTCGGTAAATACGGGACAGTGCCAGAGTGCGAAGCAACAAACCCAGTTGATACGCTCTCACACTAACTTACAAATACGGCGTCTACTAGTGCGACGTAACTTGAACCCTCGATCAGTTACGAACTGCAGTACAGTTGACTATCTCGTACCGCATGGGGTCATAGTACATAAATCTTGAACTACATCAGAATTTCATAAAATTCAATTAATTTGCGGGGAATTGGCAGTTAACTGCATACTGTGTACTACATCGGCCAATAGTTAGGTTATGTACTATGGCGGGGTCCAGGAACAGGCACATCCATTATGTAGAGAGTCATGGTGAGATTGAAAACACTTCATTCCAGTTCACCGCTGCTGCTGCCATGCCTGCTGAGCCTTGCCAAAAGCCTCACAACAAGCCTGCACCCTATCACAGGACAAAACCCCTGCAAAATGTCAGCAAAGACACCCCTGCTACAGCTGCAAAGCCAACTGTGACAAAAAAATATGAAACCCTGACACTCCAAGACTGGCTAGTCATCTTTGCCTTCATCAACAACCACCCAGACGTGCCCCAAAGTGAAGTGGTTGAGCACTTTAGTCACATCGGCAATGCACCTGCACTTGATGACCTTATTGAGCCACCAGAGGAAAAGGAAGTGGAGGACTCACCTTACAGATTCAAAGAGGGGATCAAGAAATTCCTGCAGTGGTCAATCGCGAGCTCACAGCTGATGTTATTGAGGTTGACACAGATAGCGAGGATGATGAAATTGCTGAGCCACTGAGCCAGAGGTCAGCAATAGGGAACTGACAGTGCTTTGTAGTCAGTTGGAGGGCCATTGTCTGTCCAAAGTTGGAGAGGTCCCAGGTGCTTTGGAGGTGATCCAAGATCTCTGACACTTTTGTGGGCAGTTGTGAAAGATACAGCAAAAAAAGCAGGTAACGCTGGAAAGCCTCTGGGGCCGAAGCATTGACTCGGACTAGGGCGTCACACATGTCACATATGACAAATCTGTGACCTCTATATGGTACCGCATAGATGTAGAACTACATTGACTTTAGGGCCTATTTTTCGTTATGCGGTACGAGATAGTCAACTGTACGTGTGGAACTGTGGAACCAGCCAAATCCACCCATTACTGCTATTACTGCAGTACTGATCAAGAAATTGGGTTGCTGCTCATAAGGGTTCGTTCGAGTATGCTATTTCGTCTTTAGGCATAGGATTATGCTACGAAGTGATTTCAACTTGCACCCTTCCCATGACCCCTAAAGTTTTGGTTGCATAATATTACAGCAAACAATTACGCAATCTGTGTTGGGATATAGCCCCGACAACCTGGCTCAGATAAGATAAGGTGATCATTGATTATTATGTAACACGTAAGGAAGCTCTTAATGAGCACGCCCATGTATAGGGACGAATGAGAGTCTCTGGTCCCGTTCATATATCCCCACATCTACGTAACCTCTATCTGCCAAGAATCTGTGCCCTGGGTGCATGTTTGAGTGGACATAACCGTGAAAGACATAGCCCACATCGCCATTCTTCTGTCTCGACCGCAGGAAATGGTCCGCCCTTGCATGATCTGATTGGCCTTTCATTTCTACATCCTATCCTCTCCACACTTGCAGAATCTCTGCGCAGCGCAAACTGGACGCCGCCCTCGCAAATCTATGTAACTTAAAATCCTTAGACCCTGTCACGTGATACACTATCCGCCCTCGGCGCATCTCCTGTTCACGTCACCTGGCGCAAACCATCGACCTAACGGTCAAGTCTGCAGCCCACGTGATGACATGAGCAAAGGCCAGGTCGAAGAGAAGCGAGTTCGAGGTGATACACACCAACTCCCACAGCGCCGTGTGGACCGGCACTGCCTGGTCCGGCAGCGATTCGTAGCACGTTTGGGGCGGCCCAGTGTGCAACCTGGTGATCTCATGGAAGACGAGAGAGGGACTCGTCGATGGGTTCAACCAAGGTTACTGAGTACTACGCACATGATCCGCTATATGTACTACTTGTCCCGTGACTTGGTCATCATGTGACCTCCGACCTCCCTATTCCAACGGGTAATGATAGCAGTAGCAGTTCTGAGTCTCAGTTTGATGCTACCGAGTCTTCTGCCTTGTGTATTTGTGCGAGCATCTGTGGCATGGGACAGCGTTGACACAGTGTACTACTGTGCATTGTGGGACGCTGTCGCTGGCGCGAACCATGACCGTTTGTCGCGTCCCTGTTAGGCGACACAGAACTCTACGGAGACCATCCTTCCTCCCACATATGTGCGTGCATAGACCCCTCACGGATGTTTCCTTCTTGTCTTAGACTACATCGCGAGATCCAGAATGGTGGCTTTGGCAATCGCTAGTTGAACCTTAGTGGCATAGTCCGTTTATACTAAGAGGAAAAGTCAGAATCTAAAAGGACTGTAAGCCAACTAATCGCAACTCGCCCTCTTCGAACCTCCAGAACTGGTGGTTTTCATTCGTAGACGCCCACGTCAGCAACTGGGTCCCAGCGTCCCTATTGCCTCTCGGCCAATGAACGACGAAGGGTGTACTAGCAAGCCTAATGCTATACAAAACCGTTTAGCGTTTCAGAGTAATTTCGAAGGAAGATCTCTGTAAACTCACCCAAACTTCGTGTGGTCCATGACATCCGGCGAATAGAGAGCCCAAGGCTGAGGGTTGTCAACGGCAACGATATGCGTTCCGTTGCTCGGAGCTCCCTCGAATCCAAGATACTTGTCAGTACTGACTGACCGAATGGCCCACTGGCATTGGAGATCTCCTCGATAATACGGCTCCACCCACCACTGAACCCGGGTGTGAACCGATTGAATATAAGTAATGAAGAAGCATGGGGCACGTACCTTCTGGTTGTCTCTACCACGGTCATGGTAGCCGATGATAGTCCTATTATCAAAGGTGGAAAGATCAACGACATAGCGGGCTTCCACGTTCGTAATTTTATAAGGTCTGCCTGACTTGATCGACGTCATGATGGTACGATGGGGACCTCGGGCACCAGCTGTCGATGTCGACACTCAGGCATTTTTCGGGCCGGTCCATCCTTTCAGCACTGCCGATAGATCTCCGCCTCCAGAGGACCGTGACGACGCGGGCAACAACATCCGCTACAGTATGATCGCATTCTGCAGCGTATCCCCCGCCGATATAAGGCCCTGAAGCGCGTCGAGTGTCCCCTGTTCACTTTGCACGCGCATATACAGTACTCAGCTGACCTGCACCACTCCCGCTCTCATACACAGGCTCTTCCACGGCAACTTTGTGCCTGATTCGGCGGTCCCGATGAATTTGCTTCACCTCTGCTTACACAAGGAAGGGCGTGAATTCACCCATACCATATGTGCTATTCTGCGCCCACCAGCAACCCGAACGATCTCAAGCAAAACGATCACACCAAGCCCTGGGGTAAGGAGGGCTGGAAGAAGGTCATCAGGAGATCAACTCGCCCACCCTCTGCGTCATTGTCGCCATGGGGAGGGTACTGCGACTAATGTCGTTAACGGGAAGCCAGTGGTCGCACATATATATGAATATACCACTCAGGGGTGTGTAGTCGTGTCCTACTTCCACCGTTGCCTTAAATTTTGTGCAGTCTCCGTCACCCCATCAATCAATTCCCATCATTGGTTCATTAATGCCTTGGTGATGCCTTGTTCGTTTACCCTGGCATTCTACTGCAGTCTGCTTGGATAAGGCCACTCACGGAATCCACAAATGTTCGCTTCTCCAAGGAGAGACCAAGTCAAGTAACCAAGATTTCCTAGTCCCTTTTCCGTGGCAGTTGAAACTCTGATAGACCTACTTCACCACTGCGCTGTCCGCCCACCGCAGCATGCCTGGCGGCTGCCCCAGTACTTGTTAAAACTTGTACGCATCCTCCCATCCCATTCTTTCACGGTCCTTGCACACATTCGTCCAGGCCATATCTCCTCAGCATCTGTCTTCTACAGGTCGTTTCGCATACGTGTCTTTTCTTTGCGCCCCCCTCGACCTCCCGTGGCATGCCGTCGTCCGAGAAGGCGCCGTTCTCGAGTGATAGTACCGCCGGACCGGATGTGTAGATCCCCGGGATCGACACCATGACTACATATGTGCCGATCATAGTCGCCACGAATAAGCGGTGTGCACGTCGCTGCCTACCAAGACACGTGGGTGCAGCGCGGTGGGCGCCCTGCACCATATGGCACACGGCCGCAGTCTGTACGTCCTGCGCAGGTGGCATAGCGCGTATTGTGGCATGACGTCGAGGGGATAAAGTGGTGCCCGAGTGGGGTCACAACCCCATTCCCCTTCCTCAGCTCTTCTTTGCGATGCCCTCTAACATTGAGATAAGAGTCATACCCTACAGGATCCTGTACGTCATCGAGTTTGCGAAGGTTTCCATTAGGCCCTGCCCCCCTGTGGTTCATGACCACGCCCCAGATCTTGTTCCAAAGCCATCCTTCTCAAGGGCCAATACTCTGCCCACTACTAGCACATACAAACCACTGCCGTCTGTTCCCCTTCCTGTGCGAAGCAAGTCCCTCAAGCTCTTTGGGAGAAAAACATCGTTCATTGCAGATGCCAAAATGACATCAGAAGCGCAGGAACTGGAGTCACGCCTCGTAATCCACCGAAGTTTTTACTGCCGACGTGCACAACTTGGCCTACAGACACCTTCAGCGATGAGTTTCCAGCATCAGAAGAAACCCTTATAGACTTCGAAGCCACAGGGACTATTACGTCTGTGATCCCCACAGCCCCATCAGAAGACTCGACGGTCTGTCACACAGTACAGGCGGGTGACATCCGCCCCAGAATGATTCTTGACTTTGATGGTTCCTTCTCACATCAGGTTCCCGAGCTTGTCTCGGAACGGCGGAGGTGGCTCAATGGCTCGTTCTTCGTCACGTTACATAGCACTGTCAAGCTCCACTATATTTACTGTTCTCGCACAGCTTTGCAGGCAAGTCCTCTGTGTAAGCTCATACATAATGCAGCACGACGAACAGGAGCACCAAGACGACCGGGCGCAGACCGCACGGTCACTTTTTTTACAATGTGAACTATCCTCAGGTCCCCGCAGATAACCCCAATTCGCGCAGCCAGTCTCGTCGAATGCTCCGAGTTTGACTCAGTTTCCGACTTCGTACGCTCCAGCTCGTGAACAATGCTTTGTCCGCACTTAAGCGCATGTGGGTCACAGCCTGAGGACGACGGACCATCTTCCTCCGAATCCCGCTCCCGAGTGCATTTGCCTGCTATCAATGTGAGAGGACAGCTCTTAACATGTCCCTCATGTCTTGCGCGCACGGACATCGCTCTTGCTTGCATTTGCACTCTAGCAGCCATCACAGGAACCCCCGCCACCACGGTCATCCTCGTTCCAGCTTGTTGGCACCTAGCCCTGCTCCGTAGCTTTCTTTCTTTCGACACCATTTGTTCTGGGAAAATAAACAGCTCCCCGGCTCACCTAGTCCTGCACCAGCGCATGTTGAGATAAGACATTTACTCCCAACAAGCTGTGCATTCTCATCACCAGGCTACAAGGCCATCATTCTCGCCCATGTACACATTTTCACTCCAGCCATTACTACCACCAACACTACCACCATCACTGTTCCCAGTCGTCGCACGGACATTCGTGCTCCCATTCATACACGCGCTCTCACAGCGGACATGGGAGTCCCAGTGTTACGCCAGCCCCTCCGCTGCTTGTCTCACGTGAGTACCATTTAGGAGTTTCATACAGGCCAGAGCCTGCCGCAAATACAGAGAACTCAGAACCTATTGCATGGTGCCACCAGCATCTTATATAGTTTCCGAGTACCAGCCACAGTATGCAGCGCAACCCCGGGCACGGGCACGCGCTTGCACCCCCCGTTGCCTCTGCACTTGTGCCAGCGTCGGTGCTGTGCGGCATCTCTTCGCCACTCACGGCAATTGTCTCCGTGCCAGTACAGACGCGCGCACCTCGCATATTGCAAATCTCCCGCTCGTGCGCTCATCAGTCACTTCTATCACGAGAAGTAGATACGCGGCCACCGGACCCCGGCACCGTGATTGGATGGGTACCTCATCTTCATCATCTCATAACTTCCAAAATTCGTTATAAGATAAACAATCCATTATATAGTCTACAATAGATCATAAACTATAATCTCTCATGACAGCCAAAAACCATTATAAACTCAGAAATTCATCACAAGGGCCATAAACTATTTCGGCGATTGCCATAATGAAGGTGGGTCGGGATCCAGGGCATTTTTCCTTTTTGGGACATCATACCCGTCACGAAGGTTCATGATTTTCCGAGAACATTGCTGATGTTCCTATCACAAATCTTCAAGTGCCACTGGATGGGTATGTGCCCATCACTGCACCCCGCGCTTATCATACATCTGTATCCTTGTCCATTCCCTGATTTTTGCTTGCGCCTGATCCCTTCGTTCAAAATTCAGGAGCTACCCTGACTCGGATCTTCCTGGCATGAGTGGCGTCCCCTGGGAAGATCTGCTTCAAGACCAGGCCTGTCTTACCAAAGCAGCCCGTCCCTGGCACTGCCAGCCGTTATACAGCTCCACAGGTGAAAAGAACTACTTCCGATCAAAGACGACTATTGTTTCGTCTATCCATGTTTTCGCGGGCTCCCACGCCGGCATAATTAGGCCTGGTTCTCACCCCCGGATAAATGAGTTCTACACATCAACCTGAGCCTAAGTCGGACTAGCTGAACCGACGCGCGATCGTATTGCAGTATGTATAAGTACAACACAGAACGCGAAGTTTCCCTTTCTGTCCACCCCATATACTCCTTGCGTGTCTCGTCAGAAGTTCGAGGTATTGGCCATGAGCGTCCTTGCTACTGGCACCACCGTCTCTCCGAGTCAGGTGGCTCTCTCCACGGCTGCCTACTTGCGTGTTGCATCTTTATCCATCGCTGCTTATGAGTGCGTTTCCAGTTGCGTCTCGCTACCTTTCATCGTGACTCATTTTGTGGCAAGTTATATCCTCACCCTCGCTGTGGAATATAGGATGTACACCCCTTTTGATCGAAAGAGGTAAGAAGGTCAATGCATGCTCATTTTGACTCGAATATGTTGGATAGCCTAGGCCGCCGAGCCGTGCTATTTGTTCTTATCCGGCACGTCTTTTAACATTGTCGCTTGTAACACCTGCTCACACGCTCTGTAGGTACACAAGCATGGTCGTAATGATCGTCACAAATGTGGGGTTTTTCTATCACGGCTTCACACCAAAATCCTGCGGCCGTTACTTCTATGCCGCTCCTGTATGTAAAGGTACGGTGTCACTACTCTCCGCTATCTGGGTACTCAAGGTTGAGCGGCCTTTTAAGTCTTGCAAGTGATGGTGTCACATGCAATCCTAGGTATTCGGTGAGTTTTTGACAGTCCTGTAACTGCCCGCCCTGCGCCTGACAGCGAATTCCAGGACGTACAACATTGCTCGGCGCAATGTTTCGGTAGGCCGGACCGTTTTATTGGCGTATTTCATTGCTGTAACGGTCAGTTGTCACTGTTCCTCATTCGAAGATTGTTATTCTGATATATGGGCCCAGTTCGAGTGGTTCTCTTCTGTAGCTAATCGGATTCGTGAGTTAAACAGCCCCTGTCATCGCCACTAGTCAGTATCACTCACAGACTACGATGTAGCTCAGATGGCGAATGTGAGTGCAACTTCTCACATTGATGGGGATGTATTGAAGATCGCGTGACTACGTTTCTGATCAGGGAAAGTAGGTTTCTTCTCCCACCGTCGTCTAGCTCTTCCTGACAGAGCATCCTAGCTGCATGCCTGCAAGCTCTCACCCCTCATGGCCCATCTCTACTTGGTCCTTTTACCTTGCAGGCATGCTGTATGATTGTCTCACACTGTCAATCTCGACATTCTACCTTCTCAAGGCGAGAAGTGCTGCAGTGTCTGCGTAAGCCATACTCCATTTGAACATATAGCGTCATCCCTGACTTTTTGTAGTACTTCGGGGCTCGTGAAGATGTAAGTCGTCTTCCAAGCGGCGATACTCGGAAGTCTTACTCCAGACCAAGATTGTTATATGATGGCTTGATATATTTCGTCGCACTTACGGGCATGTCCCTTCGCCAGGCCATTGTTTTGTAACTAACCTCTTTTCCTACAGCCGTGAACATTATGAACATCTTCTTTTATCGAAGCACCCATCATTCGATTCAATCGTCTGGGTATCTCTTTTATTTCTCAGAGTCATCGCTGTGAGCCTGACTGTATGGCCCGTAGTGCATCGCTTGGATATGCCGTCACATGGATCATGAGCCAACGTATTGTTATTCACTTACGGGGTACGTACCCAGCCATGCCCAGACCCGGCATATTGACACAGTTGTGTCCTTAGAGGTTAGAGCGGAACAAACCTCTGTCGTCATAACGCAGATGCCATCCCTACCTGCGATCCCACCCCCCATGCGGTTCCAAGAGACAAAGCTTGAGCACGGGTTCAAGCAAGATCGGACACTAGGGTCGCAAGACGATTCTGTCAACATGTCGAGTAATTGCGGTATCCACGTACGTATCGAACAGTCAGTAGTCGTGGATACCAAAGTGGAAGGCAGGGAGTCTTTGGAAAGAGACATCTGTACTCCCGCGAAATCTGCTTGGGACAGGGGATACACTATCTAATCTGCGCGTCCAATTTCGTGTACTACCGTAACTTTCTGTGAGGGAGCTGTAGTCTTTCTCAACTCTGCGGGTTTGGGGTCGAATGATCGTTATGCAGCAAGAAACGTAGCTATGTTGTATCTCCACCGTGACACGTTCTGTACGATGGCCATTTTCCGGTTCTTCCGGTGCGGTGTCTGAAGTCAATTCATCAGGGAAGTTCTGCTCGAGGCCACCTGCAAGTGTAACATGGTGAGTACTACATCGATGTTCTAGCAGGATCGAGCCCTTGGCATTATGATGGTTGTCCAAATCCCTGCCAAAATCTCAATTGGAGTGAAATGTGATGGTGAAGAGTCGCTCCGTATCCGATACTGTACGGCACGCATACTGCATCGTATCACATCGCCGCGGGCCAGGCACGTACTTGGCTTAATGTGGCACTGTCTGGCACAAATCTTTCAAGTTGATGCGGCACAATCAAACCACTGGCCGTAGAAAATGGCCCCGCGCTTTGCCTCGGTAAATACGGGACTGTGTACTACCTATGTTAGTATTGCCAGAGTGCGAAACGGCAAACAAGGCTGATACACTCTCACACTAACTTACAAATACGGTCACAGTGCAACGTAGCTTGTACCCTCGATACGAGCTGCAGTGGAACCAGCCGAATCCACCTATTACTGCTATTACTGTAGTACTGATCAAGAAATTGGGCTACTGCTCATAAGGGTTCGTTCGAGTATGCTATTTCGTCAGGGTCCTTCAAATTAGACATCAGATGCTGAGAAGTGATTTCAACTTGCACCCTCAGGCTTCCCAGGACTCCCTATAGTTCTGGTCGCATGATACCACAGCAAAAAATTACGCAATCTGTGCCCTGGGTACATGTTTGAGTGCACATAACCGAGAAAGACAGACCACATCCTACCTCTCACACCAGGGAAACAGCTCCATTCTTCTGCCTCGACCGTAGGAAATGGTCCACTCTTGCATGACCCAATCGGCCTTTTCATTTCTACACCCTATCCTCTCCACACCTTGCAGAATCTCTGCGCTGCGCAAACTGGAGTCACTGGACGCCCTCGCAAATCCATGTAAAACAAAACATCCGAGTCCATGGGCCTTGTCACGTGATACACTATCTCGGCGAATCGCCTTCACGTCGCCTGGCGCAATCCGCGCAATCAACCTAACCCGGGTCGAGAGTCTGCAGTCCACATGGACATGAGCAAAGGCCAGGCCGAAGAGCAAACGAGTTCGAGGTGATGCACGTCAACTCCCACAGTGCCGTGTAGACTGGCAGCGAGTCGTAGGACTCGTAGCACGTTCCGGGCGGGTGGATGGGGACGCAGTGAGGGAGAAGTGGTTTGGCACATTTAGCTCAAATTCTGAATATGAAAGAAGGGCAGTGGTGCGTGGGCTAGAAACGTGCCACAATATCCCAAGGAGGGGTTACACGAGAAGTTCGTAGCGCATGATGCATTAAGCGGAGGAGGGAGTTTACGCGACGTCTATGCTACATGATGGATCTTGGTCGTCAGCATTGGTAATTTTGGGAACAGAGAAGCCTGTACGCCTTTTACTCGACGTTTTCTAGCGCATAGAGCATACAAACGCAGGTCTTACGCTTCCTGCATTTGACCGGGTCGATTACACCTTGTGCGTATCCCTGTGTTTGTGTAGAGGCGTACTCCCCGGGCCGCGTGTATTAACTACTTTACCTCTGATTGAGGACAAACTGATCAGCTGTTTCCGAAAGGGTGGAAAGTATGAGGGGTAGACTCAACCCGAAAGGAATCTTGCAGTACAGAGAGCATTATACTCGAAGGCCGCTCAGAGTGGTATGGGGAGGGATACAAAGAATAAGAAGGGCCCATAGCATTGGAAAGATCCGGAAGCAACGAGTGTCCATCGTTGGCCCATCCAACATGTGGCCATACTCTTTAATATCCGCTTGAGACATATCCACACCAAGATGTGGGCACGAAGATCGCATGGCCGTACGACTGATCGAGGCTATGACGTAGTACGTCAAGTGTAGTCACATTATTGAAGGATAAGAGACGAAAGAATATAAGCGAGTGATATTTGCCTTTTGTTCAAGTTGGAGCGGCGGGAGTTCAGAAAATAACGAGAACAAGTGAGAAAAGTCGGGTATGGGCCGATCCTCGGTATGCCACAGAGACGTTAATATACCAGATAAGCAGTGAACGCACCTAAGTAAGTGGGTCATGGTGGAGATATGAGGAAATACAACTACGCGTAGTGAAGGATACAATGCGAAACTCCAGGGATGACGTTGCAGCCAGAGGGGCAAGCCAATTTATGTTACCGAGTTTCCGGCACTTGAGCAAACTTAGGCCGGTAGGAAATCCAGTTGCGACAACCCAAACGCCCGGAGCGAGGTAAGAAATAGAGGGTCCGAGCCTTAGCCTGTGACAAACCTCCGAGTCCGAGTCTATGGGTCCAGACTCGGAGAGATAACCTTGTCGCCATCGGACCGGGCGGTCCGCATTTTGTAAGCATGCCCTCATCACTTGCACTGGCAGTTCTCAGTTTCCCCTTGCACTGCAGTGATTGTATCGATAACTAAGTTTTCTTGAGTCTCGCTCGTCAGTCACATGCTCTCCCCGGATCGCGTCGCAGCGACATCGATATCGACATTTCCTATCATGAATTCACTGCAGAGTCAGAACACATTTCCTCATTACTACTAGTAGCCCCAGTTTACTGTTGGTCTGTTGGCTCGCCAATAATGTGGATTAGCAATATCGGACTCCACGAATCTGTGCGTGCTTCTTCAGCCCGGGGCACACGTATGCCGCTCTGGTATCATCGCTGAGCATCACTGCCAACGTCCTGGTTCCCAGAAAGGCATAGACCCAAGAGCATTACATACCAACAACCCCTTGCCTGGGAGACCCGGACAGTTTAGCTTTTCTGTTCAGCTGTCAAGTGGAGCGGCCGCATGAACAGGCGTCACTACGCAACTAATAACTACAGACTATGCCGTTTTCCACCTCCCTTGGGGCTTTACCAGGACCCGCCCTTCGTGTCCCCCATCTCTCGAACCATCCGGTGAATGGGATGTGGTACTTCGTACCTTCCCTAACTTCTTCTCGTGCTCTCCTTATCCCAGCGACTGCAAGAATACTCAGTGGGATAGCTACTTTCGGCGTCCTCACATGACTCCATGTGAATGATACGTGCCAGTCCCTTTAGCCTGTTTTCTTTCTGACACTGATTTTTTAACCCAGAGCGACCCGCGCCACAACTAATGATCTTCACCGTGAGCTGCCAAATCGAGTTGCCGAACTTCGGGTTTTTCCGGAAAGCGTGTACGACGACTATACGATACCATCTGAACCCTAGTACAACCTTCAGTCACTGCCGTCGCGCAATTTCCATCGAGGGAACCCTGGCATAATCCATCTAACGTACAGTGGCTCCCCTATCTCTTGTTTCTGGTACGCACAGTTGGCTATGCAGACGCTGGTAAAAGTACCAGGAAAGCGCCAGAACTTCGTGGGTCACCTGCGGCGTGATGTAACTGATGGGGCTATGCCCTCCGCAACTGACACATGGAACCACCTCTTATGTCCTTGACTTGTTGCTTTGTGTGGCGTGGGTGAAATCTGTACTACAGAGCAACACTAGCGCAAACTCGAGCAAAGAATCTCCACTGCGGTAGCTCCGCGAAAGTTTGTGATATGTTGTAAAAGGTTACCCGCCGGTCTATAGGTAGGATAAATTGCCTTTTTGGACGACTAGAATGGTGTGCGCCTCAACGTCTCTCATCTTAACCTGTTTTCTTAACCTGTTTTCTAGTATGCATACGCTATTTACCTCTCTTGCACGCGTGGAGTAACGTAATCGCGGCTGAAGTCGTTCGCTGTTCGCACCTTCGGTGCCAGGGTCTCAGGCTGACGCTCTTTCTCTGTTCCCTTTCATCCTTGCCTTGACAATACAGGATAGTTTGGTGAAACTTAACCGTGGGCGTGATTAGAGCTTTTCAGATACATCCACGGCTTGTTAAATCCATTATTCCGCCCGAGAATAGGAGAGCGCACGTTATCACTATGGGCCCTACCCCGACATGCTCTTTTGATTACATAAGAATGACCGTTTATCAAGCGAGCGAGAGCTAACATCATCCATCCCCTTGACTCCTTGTACAAGTTATGCGGTATGCGGAGCAATGCCTTACCCAACTTCACTGAACGCAGACCCCCTGAAAGAAAACCCTATATTCTCAGGCTCTCGGCAACCCACACACGTCGAGATCGAGTGATGACGCGATGACGTAGTACATATATTGCGCCTCTATAAAGAATGTTTGCATCCTTCCAATGCCCCCTAGATTTGAACCTCTACAATCATGAGCGAACCTCTGAAAGAAGGACAAGACGTTTCGTGCGTGTTCGCTCGTGCCTCCGCAGCGCTCTACGGGCTGAATTGCGTGTCGAGCAGATGGAAGTGGGGTAGCAGCAATGTCACGGGCAAAGTTGACGAAGTCATCACTGAGGGCCAAGCCCACGTCCAGAGCAACAAGGTACGCATACCTTCTTTAGCTAACGTATGAACTACTGTGATATGGATGGCGAGTTTTGGGCAGGGTAACACGATCACACGCAACGCCCGCGAAGGAGACCCAGCAGTGAGGATTACCCGCAAAGGGGTGCGTCGATGCTTGGGTCCCGTTTTTGAGTGGGAGCTGATTCAGATGTAGAATGACGTTGTCAAACTCGCCCACGAGCTGAACGAAGTGAAGTCTGGGGAGCTGGAGAGTTGATGGATAATTGACTGTGACGATACATCTTCGCAGATCGTAGACGTTATCCTGGGTTCGTTATACAGTATACAATGTCCATGGCAAGGGAATGAGAAGGTCGTGGGTTGTGGGGGCAGAAAGTCGAGTCGGGTCTGGGAATGACTGACCCATGTCGTCGGAAGACGCCTGTGGCCGCAGTGCCAGTGGCTGTCGACAACGTGTTGAACGTATGGCGCGCAGTGCGCACGGCGTGGTCTATAATTACACGCACGACATGTAAATGGCTTGGCTATACTATCCTACCAATTATTTTAAAAAAAACACTCAGGGTAACTTAAGCGACATGCAGCAGCAAGGGGTACACTGCCACTGTGGTACTCCACGTGTGCTGGCAATACCCCAGCGGGGTTAGTAGCACGTTCCTCCGATACGATTGGCCTGACAATGCTGCTCCATACAATCCAATTATCAATCGAGGCGCTGGTGTAATGGCAGAAAGGGAAGGATCAATAACTGATTTGTTCCCAGATTTTCGTGCTCTTGTCATGACTGGAACAGCCATTGAACATGACCCGTCCGTAGAAATCAAAATATCAGTGCTGTAATACCGGTGCATAATGCCCAAATTCAGGGCACTGAGATGGCGACGTGCGTGCCTTTTACGGGTTTACCCGGGACAAGACCGGGATACAGTAATGGGTCCAATACAGTTTTTTGCTACAGTATATAATACTGTTACCTAGCCACGGGCTCAAAGTAGATTTAGGGTGAAGTAAATGGCTTCAAACAGCCGTAGTTGGATTGCTGCGTACGTCTTCTGACCTGTTGTCCAGTCGTGGCCGACGGGCGCTGCGACGATCGCGGCTTGGCGCACGGTACTAAGTTAGTGTCGTGCCGGTGGCCACACGCTCCTTAGGCGGAGTCGGGCGGTACAGCCTGCCGAGCCAAATATGGCCAGAGTGAATATACCTGGCCACGAGTCGGGCGTGCCGAACCCCGCCCGCCGAACATTCATTGCATAGCACCGGAAATCCCCAGATGCTTGATCCTGAAGCGATCTTTGCATAGGTTACTGTACCCACTGGCCCGGCAGCCCCCACTGTGGGACTGGTACGTTGACAAATCGCACATTCAACCTGAGAGCGCACGGCAGAACACCAGGTTCAACCGCTACTGTGGTTTGCTCCGAAAACGGGCACTTGGGGCCCGCATAGCCCTGAGTTCTGTTCTCTTCAGATCATTAATGGAGTTATGGCCCTGCCTTACTGGAACGGGCCCGGGACCACCCGCGCCCCCGGCCCCAACAGACACTAGTTGTGCCTCACCACGTTTTCTCGACACAAACTCCTGATTCTGCATGCGTCATCCCGCTCACATTATCCTTATCATATGTGGGCCACGCCTTGTTCATTCGAGTCGTGGATCAACCTAATGAAATCTCTGTGCTTTCCGAGCTCTGGCATCGTCCTCATGGCCTAAGCGTGCCATGCTTATTGCTCTTGTTGAAAAACCTGCAATGGTGTTCGGATCTCCATAGTACTCCCAAGCAATGTCCCCCGTCAAAGCACCTGTTTGCGCCCATAATACGCGGATTGGCGCAGATGTGGCTCTCAGTAGGACCGAGCTCCTACACATTAACACCCTCTTCCGCCACGGATCTTTTCTCGACGAAGAGAACTCCATGACAACCAAGAGGGTGGAGAGCGTCACAAAATACAAGCTTCCAACCTATCAGGCTGCGGCAGTTGTGGTACGCTCGTATTCTATTTTTTCGTTTGGAACCCTGACACTCACCACTTCTGTCATTGGCCCCAGTCCACTGTCCTTGCCGGTGTGGAATCACAACTTCTAGTCTTCTTCAAAACGTCTCCCAACATTACACAGCAATCAGCCCCAGTCATGTTGCAGTATCTCCTCGTCCTCACCTACATCGCCCTGATCTTCAGCGTGAGCGCTACCATCAGCTCCCTCGTCCTCACCAAAAACTTCGGAAATGTCCCCATGCTCTCCGCGCGCTTCCAGAAAAAGGTGAAGAGACACCTCATCACATCTAGATTTGGAACCGCCACCTTCCAAACAAGATTTACTAATGACATCGCGCCGCGCCGGTGGAGATGGATTGAATGGCACTGTGAGTACCGTACGTTGTGGGCCCGATGATAGGGTTACTAACTGGGCCTTTACCACCAGGGTTGTTCACGCTAGTCTTCTCCGTGCTGTGTCTCCAGGCCCAGATCTTCCTGTATATTTGGATGCAGGAGAGAGGTGGCATCAGGGCCACTGTCTCGGTTGCTGGCGTGTTTTCCATGCTTCCGCTACTGCATTTCCTGCCTTTTCGTAGGGAACGTGTGCGAGACCAACTTGACCAAGCGGAGCTTGGCTTCTCACCTTTACCGGACGCTGCCCATTGGGAAAGCAGTCCTGGTACGACTGTACCCCCCGCACATATTTCCTCTCTTCCCGCAGCCTACACTGCGCGTCCTGCGTCTCAAGTTGGCTATTGATATATCACGTTTATAGTATCATCGACATTGAGTGTTAGACCACTGACACCCGTCCCTTGTACCCACTGCAGGCAGAAACTCATAAATTCATACCGTATATACATACCCATACTCCACTCATCTTGATTCCTATTGACATGTGCCTCGGACTCTAATACAATGTGTAGCGCTGCATTCTTCATTCACGATCTTCCCTTTACTGTACCACACCACCAACATTTAGCCAGCCACGGGAACAGCCCCTCTGACCCTATTATACGCATCGCATCTTTCGGACTGGCGCGTTACGCATTGCCCAGCAATGCACTACAACTGAGGAACTGACTAAGTCACTTGTGCGCCAAGTGGCGCTGGAGGAGTCCCGATGACCCGGCGAAAATCATAATTATGTGCATACATAGCCATTGCATCGGTAGCAAAACTCATATCACAGCCACTGCTCCTCTTTCCCTTGCTTATCTTATCCTCATCGGAGTCCGGCTTTTTGCGGAATATTCTCGTGGATCATTTCCTTTTGATGCAAAGGCAGGCCCTGCAGCCCGGCCCTCGGCATGATGACGGTGCCGTAATTCCGTTGGTACACGAAAGGGTGGGTCTGACCACTGGCACAGCGGGCTTTATACAGCGCATACTCCTGTTCACTTTGAGGGTAAAGGAATTACTGTCTATTTTCTCTGGAATGGCTCGTATGCT
>QLOS01005395.1:0-24412 GCA_003313725.1 Russula sp. MG48 | reverse complement strand
TGAATCACCCAAGGTCCTCCTAGATTACCCCGATGCAGATATCATTCTTCGTTCTCGCGACTCCCAGGAGTTTAGAGTACTAAGGATATATATCGCCAAGAGCTCCCCCGTGCTCGGTGAACTCATACAAGCTGCTTCTAATCCCTCCGACACTCCTGTTTCCGCTGATGCTGGGACACCGCTTCCGGCCGTGCAACTGTCTGATAGTGGTGCGCTCCTTTCCACACTCCTCACCTTCATTTTTCCCGTGCCCCCGGTTCTTCCTCCAACCGTCGAAGAAACCATGGAGCTCCTATCGATGGCCCAAAAGTATGAAATGAGCTATGTGCTGGCTCACATACGAGGAAGTGTCGCCCTACTGGATCCACCTTTCATTCGGCCAGAGAACGCATTGCGTGTTTATTCCCTCGCGCAAAAGTACGGATTACACCGGGAGGCAGCCCGAGCAGCGCGGATTACAATGCAATTCTCTTTGACTATTGAGGACTTGGAAGACAAGCTCGACGTAATTCCAGGCTCTTTTCTTTATGAACTTTGGAAATACCACCAGGGTGTCCGGACCCATCTTGCTTCGGACCTTAATTATTTCAGAAATTCCGGCGCATGCGACACGCTGAAAGGTTTAGCTTGTGTCTCGCACGCTTCTTCTGGTATACCCTACTGGGTCGATGGGTACATTGGGTCCATAATTGAAGCACCCTCTTCCTTCGACCCAACTGTATTCCAGGTGGTCTTGGCGCGCCATGTCAAGAACGACATTGGGAGCCTCAATTCGAGTACCATTCTCCCCCTCAATGCATCCCCACCCTGTTAACCGTTACGTACAGATTTCTGGCCTCAAGCTATGTACGGATGCTCATCCTGCATAAATATACCAGTTGAAAGGATACGTAAATTTTGGGCGGATTTGACTGCTGTTGTCTACGGTTGTATGGAAAAGGTAAAGCGTCGCAGATACGTGTTGCATCATAAAATGACTGGGGCGTTTTCTACAGGCTGAATCAGCGCTCTGTATCATAGGGGGGAAAACGCACCCTCAAGCTCATAGTGCCTCACCAAGAGGTGCTCCGCCTCTGCCGGAATGTTTGGACATAAGCGAAGCGGATGTCTTGGTTCAGTCGTCTGATCATACTAATTTCCGCGTCCACAAGTCGATACTGGCTTCCTCGTCGCAATTCTTCAAGGATATGTTTTCTCTCCCTCAGCCTCTAGACGGTGAAGTTGTTGATGGGCTGCCCGTAGTGCACCTATCAGAGAATGCGGAATTGGTACGAGCTCTCATCACGATGCTGTACCCTATTCCTTCCCAGCTACCTGTCTCGTATGATGATACTCTAGCTCTGTTGGCAGTTGCCCAGAAATACGACATGTTCGCCGTCATATCTACCATTCGCGCCGAGGTCAGCCACAGGAAGTTTCCCGTACCGGTTGGGGTCCAGGCCTTCCGTACATATGCTATTGCAAGTAGCCACCGACTCATGCCAGAAATGGACTGTGCCGCCCGTCACACTCTAGATTACCCTATGGCGTTCGAGTATCTCGGAAGCGAACTAGAATTATTTGAAGGTTGGGCACTGCGCGACCTCGCCCGCTTTCGTAGACTCTGTAGAGACAACCTCGTCTCGTGCTTCGAATCATTCCTCGATGTCCGTAGTGGCCCCTCGAAAATTTGGGTTGGCTGCCAGTGTGTCCCACCGAAGGCCCAAAGTAATAGTTCTTTGTTCACCCTACCCAAGGCAGACGGGGCTAAAAAAGATGGGCCCACTCTTCCATCATGGCTGCATGGCCTTTTTTCGAAACAAATCAGAGAGCTGAGGCAGAGCTTCACTAATGCACTCATCAAGCCTTCGAGTATTCGCGAAGGATACCTGACGGCTCTCCAGAGTCATGCCGTTCAGAATGACTGCACGCTCTGCTTGAAGGCGCATGCTCAGGAGGGGGACAAATATTGCAGGGAGCTATGTGAAAGACTGACGGAGGCACGGACAAACATTCACTTCACTTTCGAGGCCGTTTAGTCCGGAGTTGCGCCCTATCTGTAGGTAAGCATTGATTTGGTTTGTGCCTACAGCAAACTAAGCCCAGTCGTAGGAACTGATGACCGTGACGTCTAATTGAAAACCACATTCCTGGGAGCGCTGGAGATTAAAGGTACGATAGGTATGACATGGTCGACCTTCCTCGTGGTTCAGGATCACTGAGCGTCCCTTTAAGTATCTCTTAATCACAAGAATAACTTAAGCGTACTGTAAGGCCAGCATACGCGCTGCCCTCGGAGCCGCCGACTTTGTACCCTCAGCCCTAGAACCTGCCGCCTGCAGAGATACTGCAATGCTCCTGGAACCACCAAACCCAGTGATGTCACCACTCACCGCCCTGCCCTGTGTCTCGCTACGTTACCTCGTGTTTCGCTTCTTTCTTAGACGCTTTGGTTTTCCTCGTGTTACGATCTAATGCTATATCTCCACCTTCCCCTTCCACGGATCTCTTACTGTACCTACACTGCATCGTGCATCAGTTCATGCCGCATACCTCGTTCTCTTACTGTGCCTTTCTCATCACTCCTGCGTTACGTTCTGTATTTCTTCTTTGTACCACTACGTTTTGCGCGGGTATCGCACCCTTCAAGGCTTGACCATCTCACTTCCGACTAACCTTGCTGTCCCGCAGTATTTGTACTCACTAGGCTTGTTGGGTTATTTTTGCACTTACCCATACCATACACTCTACAGCCTCACCTTACGACTCTCGATGTATTCAAAGCCTCCGTTTTGTGGTGTTGACGGAGTAGGGAAGTAGCCAGCTCCCCATTGTTCTTGAAAACCACGACTCGGACGTGTGCCTCAGCAAACTTCCAAATTGACCCATACCCCCTTCCTGGAGTTACCTTGCCACCTCGGCTTTTCTTTTCTTTTCGCCGATTAACATGGGAAGTTTTTCCTGATGTACTACGCCATCAAAACACGAACTGGAGCGCATTGAGGAAGCTGGCTCAGACTATCACCGGTGCATGACCACTTGAACTTTTGCTGCGCTGCTTCTTTTTTTTTGCTACGTCTGCTTTTGGTGTTTTTTTCAAACCCCGTTCAACGGTGCCGCATGCCGAACGTGTGAGGAGAAAACACAAATTTGAAATCACATTTGACATAGATCGCGAAATCGACCGGTTTCGCCTACCGTGAACTCGCCTAGTCGTCTATCTTGGCCGTCCAGTGAAATTGGTATGAGAACGAGATCCAACGATCTCGGACGATCGACGCCGTCCCGTTCCATTATATATCAGAGCACGTCAGACCACTTCTAATACGCCACAGACTACTCTTATAGGGGAATACATAGCGTACTAATAGATTAGTAACCCCCAGATAGTTAGATCACATCTGAGGTTCCTTGTCTATAGTTTTAAAAATTGGTCGTCCTACGCGGCGCCTACCTGACAATTTGAACAGTTACGAGATTCGGACTCGATGGAGAGCTAGGGAACCTGAGGATACCTTGTATGTATGCACTCCCAGTGTATTTACCTAAGCAATGGCGTGCACTTGGTACATAATTACAGTACAGTACGTACATCCCTAATAGTCCCATCAAGTAGCAATACATCGATCTGCAATACAGTACATCGATAGCGGAAATTATGATTTAGCACCCCTCTTGGGCTTGTATGCACGTGCACGGCGGCCGACTTCGCGACGATGTGCCTTGTTCTCGGAAATCTTGCCAGAAAGCAAGCACCCACACCATGAATTCTTCCTGCTTCTTGCATTTTGCCCTTGCCAACGAAGGGTGAAGACGTCCGTCTAGCCAGGCCACGGGTCCACGACGTGCCCCGATCTGTCGATTGGGGGAGTGTAAAATCTCAAGGCACGGAGCAGATGGGAAGACAGCACACGCTGCGCCGATCCAAGCCTATTAATAAGGGCAGGATCATTTTCGCTTCCCCTTGGCACGGCACAAGGATACCGAACCCCAATGATACTTTTTTGGCGAGGCAAAGCTAAATTGATGGCGTTAGGCGTTAGGCGGTTTCATGGTGCCAGGGCTGTGGGGCCGCCGCGTGCGCGCGCATGCCATGCGTGCGTGCAGGGTCTAGTTCAGATGATCCCAACGACCCTCGAAAAGTCCGACGTGCCCGACCAATCGTCTGATCGGATAATCTAACTTGACATGACACGAGAAAAAAAAAGAGGGTGGGGAGGGTGGAGGGGGGGGATCAAGGAGAATTTGCTGATGTGATTGCCCTGGTGGTTGGTAACGCGCCTGAACCTGGACCTGGACCTGGCGTACGCGAGCGCCTCCGGATATCTTTCAGCTCCGCCCACAGACTCACGCGCGCTTCGACGGCGGCAACGGTGCTCGGGGGCTGGGACACAACGCTGCGCGTGGGACTTGGCTCGCGGTCGCGGGGTTGACGTCCACCCCGTTCTTTGCGCGCTGCTGCTGCTGCTGCGTCTGTGCTGGTGCGTGTGGAGAACTTTGGACGCGCGGGACTGGGACTCGCGTCGGGGTAGCGGTGGGAAGAGGGAGGTAGGAGGGATGAGATGGCTTCGCGGGGCTTGGGCTGGACGATGGATGGCGGCGGGGCGCGAGACGGACGCTGCTCCTGGTCCGACGCGTCCGTGGCGGTTACTGCTGCTTCCTCTGGCGACGAGGGGCGCACCATCGGCGTGGAGGGAAGGAGACTGCGGGAACGGGGTGGCGCCGGGTTTGGGCGGTGGGCTACGGCGGGCTTGTACGACGTCGGAAGGCGCATCTGTCGCGCACGTCTGTGCCGTACGAAGAGGAAGAGGGGTCGATCAGCACTTTCGACGCGTACCGTACCAACCGGACTTTTTTCACTTACGCAACAGCACGGAGGGCTACCTTTGTCCGACATACTTGCAACCATTTCTCGAGAGCGCGCGCTGTGGGATGACATGAATTACTAGGAAAGCGGCGCAGCCAAACGGGGGTCGACGTACAAAGCACGGCCCTCTTGTCCACCTCGCGCGCCTGCTTGGCTTGCAGGGCACGAGGCATGGCATCTCGCCAGATCTTCCAGAACTTTGCCTTGACGTGCGATGCTTGGAAATGGACAGCAGGAAGAGACTATGGATCGGGGGCCCAGAGGTCAGCTAGAGGTGCTAGCTGGAAAGCAATGGGGACACAGTACCCTTGTTTTGGAGCGCCAAATCATGAACGCGCGATACATGGTCACATTCTGACTTTGCAGGACGAACGTCCTCTCCTGTATCAACAGTCAACTCAGTCATCGCGCATCGCCCACGGATGATAGTAGCACCCACGAGAGGTAGAAGTCTCTCCGCCTGGAACCGACCACGCCATTTGTCCCACGCGGCCTCCAGTTGAACCCTCTGCATCTCGGTTTCTCTCTCCTGAAGAGTTACCCGTTTGTGTCTCACTTTGCGGGCGGCAGCGAGCCACTTGTAGAACATGCGACGCATGTTCTCTGCGAGGGCGATGTTAGATGGCACGACTCGCACGCCCGACCAAAGTGACCGTACCTTCTCGCTTGACATCCTGGTAGCTTTCCATAAGGCTTAGCTCCTCCACATGTCGAATGCACACTTTCTTCCATATGCAAAATGCAGATCTGCATGTACGAGAGACTGTCAAGCCGCAAACGGCAACCCGATGAGACGAACTTACAGAACGATTGTCTTGTCCTTTTGCTGTACGACTTCCAATTCGCGGAGCTTCACTGTGATGACGCGATTTGTCCAATGGCTAAGGACATCCTTCAGCACGCGCTGTCAAGAAGATTAATGAGAACGAAAGCCAACAACAAAATGAAGGGAAATTCCTACCGTATCTACACGGCTTTGAATCTGCTGTTCTGCAAGCCGATGGCGGCGCAGCCTCAGTGCTTTCTCCTTCCAACCTATGGGACCAAGAACTTAGTCCCGGAGGCGGCCCATCTAGCTGGAGCCGTGACGTACCTGCGAATATCTTTCCCGCTCTCCCAGAGTTCCACTCCCTCAACCGCTTCTCCCTCGCGCGCGTTTCCGCCTTGTCTACCCAGATCCTCCAAGCACGTCTCATCACGAAGAACTTGTCGGCGATTTTAGCTTGGCGGAACAACTTCAAGTGCGCGCGTAACTGCACACGCCAATTGAAGAGAAGGCGAAATTGCAGCTGTACGTTCGCATATTGCACTGCAAAAGCCTGCGCGCCCTGCTGCGTGGCAAGGCGCCTGTGCCAAACATCGAGGGTTGAGGACGTGACATGGATCTGCGAGCGCTGGGCAAAGGCGAGCGCGGCAGCTACAAGCCAGCGAGTGAGATGGGCATATACAAGGAAAAACAGTCGACAGACCTTCAAGATCTCCTTGATGCCGCAGGCGTTTCTTCCATGCCTCCCAAGCCTGCCGAATAATTCTGGTATTTTGAACGCGCTCTAGTAGAAGACCGCGCTCATGGGCTTTCCATACTCTGACGACGGCCCGAACCAGAGCGTCCTCTTGGCGGGCAATTTGCTTGTCGGCTCGTCGTTCCAGTGCCTGGTGTGAACATAATTACCACGACCCAAAGCTCAGGCCGACACATACGTACCAGTATTCGACTGTAGGCACTCCTCCATCGCCTGAAAGCAAAACGCTTCACTGCGACGTCGTGAAGTGCGTCTGCCCTCTGGTGTTCGTGCCTGCAGAAACAAGTCAAAGATCCGTGGCTCAACTGGGAGGTACGACCGCGTACGTTCTCTGACGCCAAAACGCCACGGATCCCTTGACTACGCGTGCCCCAACCCTCTCCGCGATAGCGCGTTCAGCGCTCCTCAGCTCCGCGGCCCTCCTCCACGAATCCCAACACCGACCGACCATTTCCCCCTCTCTCGCCGCCACGACCTCGTCCGCTCTCCGCCTCATGACGTCCGTCTCCCGCAGCTTACCCTTCCACCGCTCAAAGCAGCGCTCGACGACGCGCACGGCGAATCGCTGCTGCAAAAGCCGACTCTGGTACAGCTGGCGCCAGCGCGCCCACGCGTCCCTACGCAGCGCGGCTTCGCGCAGGCTCCGCACCGTCTGCATGCGCATGCGCATGTCGGCGCGCCACGCGGCTTTCTGCCTCTCTTGCAAGTGCGTGTGCCAACTAACGAGCGCCACTTTCCGGCGGTATGCGTCGGCGTGAGCATCTGCGCGCGCGGCCCGCTCACGTTGTCGGGCCAACGCAGCACGCCACTTGTGGACGGCGACGCGGAGCATAAAGGTATCGCGCGCATGTGCCACCTGAGCTGTCGTCGTCTGCGTACACCGGACGGGGAGGGAGAGAAAAGGGATTCAGCAACGTTGTGTTGGCGCAAAACGGAGATTGAGCAAGGGAGGAACGTACAGTTATCCAATCAAAACCCTGCGTCCAGACGTCAAAGCACTGTCGGAGCAGCCGCTCGTTACGGAACTGGTCCGCTAACTTTTCATCCTGCGCCACGCGGATCTTGTTCCACGGATCATCGTCGTCCGTGGTGGGCTGATTAGGGGTGCGCAGATCGGCCAGCGGTCTACGCGGAGCAGAAGTTATAGGTGATGGATGCGAAACTTGTTGTCGAATGGAAGCCGGCGTAGGCCGTGAAGCGAATTTGCGGGGTGAAAGAGGCGGCGTGCTAGTCAGGAAAGGGACAGATTTCTCAATGTCGGGGTCCCGTTCAGGCCAGCGCCACGGGGTGGCCTTGCTAGGTGCCAATGTCGAGGATGGTGGATAGCTAGAGAAAGGTCCAACGTCGAGACCGAGGGTGTTATTGGTGGCTGTAAGCTCTGATAACGATTGTCCCCGCCCTGGTAGAGGAGCAGTGCGTGGTGGGGGTTCGGTCTCTGTGTCTGTTATATCAGTCCGGCTGAGGAGATCATCGGGGGCAGACTCTGAAGGCTCGATGGGTCGTTCGTGCTGCATCCCTTTGAGACGTTGTAACAAACGTGCGGTAGAGGATTGAGGTTGAGGAGTTATCGGAGCACCCTTGGCGGGAAGATGATGGGTCTGGGGGGTCATGGGAGTAGCCTTGTGAGGAAGCAGTTTGGTTCTTGGAGGTGCAGGTATTGCGGCATGTCCATTCTGCGCCTTGACGGCGCGCCATTTGGAAGCCCAATTCTCGCCCTTTAGCGTGCCAATCTTTAGCAGCTTTTTATAGTACTCGACCTCGTTCTCAGCGTCTAGCCCTCGTTCGTTAATAACATCGTTGTACGCCTTAAAGATATGGATAAAAGTTGTCGCAGAGGGTGGTGCGCGATGGATGACAGCGTCGAGAAATTCGATCTCTTCGGGGGTGAGCCTTGTGAGTTCAACTGCTGAGAGTGCAGAGGAGCGTGATACATCAGATACGGCAGAGAGTTGTACGAGAGATGTACTCGGCGGTGTTGATGAACGGAGAGGGGCGAAGTGGTTGGACATGATGGCCGTGGGGTATGTCGGTCGGCTCGGCTTGTCGCGACGCGTTTCGGCGATAAACGAGAACACGTGGACGCGTCATAATTAATACATGTAACTTATTTACATGCTTAAAAATAATTCAAAAATGAACTCGCAAGGCATCAGACACTAACGACTCTACAGGGCAATACGGACATTTCACACGGCTGAAATGCGTGCATCGTCAAATACAATAGACTTGCAAAAATAGAGGCATGAACATACCCATTTGCCTTGCTCAACTTCTGCAAACTATCTTTCGAAACGACATGCCCACAGCTCATCATCATTGGCGGGTTCTGCTCCGTGGACTGGTCCTTTGATACTGGGCATGCAAAGACAGAGTGATATCGGTTCTCAGGAGGTAAGGCAATTTCGATCTGTGGCCCAAAGTGAGCATACACAGCAATCAGTAAAATGGGGTACTCACCGGTAATTCATCGGACTGACTCCATTCGCTCTTTCTTTCCCGCATTATTTTCCTCCCTTTCTCAATTTTCGCCAGAGCACCACCGCCACCAATATCCCCCACAACTTTTAACGGTGGTTGTTTGCTCATCCCCAAGCTCGCACTAAACTCGGTCGCGAACATGTTCTCCAGATCGAGGTCGATAGTGTCAGACGTGAGATCCTCGTACGGTGACTTCTGCATGCGTTCCTTGGGGAGGAAGATCAGGCAAGCCATCAGTCGCTTGAATTCGGCCGCGTGTGTCGAGAAGAACGGTTGTAGGTACTTGGTAGCATACTGAATAGCTTCGGACGGGTCGGGCGTAAGGAGGCGAAGATACTCAGAGCGGTGGAGATAAAACTCGAGGGACGAAGAGTGGGACTGCAGGAAGTCGCGATTATGCTCTACCCACCTGACGGTAAGCGAAGCATGAGCAAGACATCCGTCTAATCCAGAGGGGTGACACGTACTCCAGCGCAGGGTTGATGTCCTTGTTTCGTAAAGCAACCAGTATTCGATACAAATCGACAAACTGAGCCTGACGCTCCGCCGGCAAATCGACATCAAACTCCTGTTTTCAGTGCCCCGAGTTGAGCATCGTGTCCGTCGCAACTAAACGACCAACACGAACCCGAATGAAAATCTCTGCAGTAGAGAATCGTCCCGTCCTGAGGAAATGCATGGCGATGACATGTTCTAACGCAGCCTTGGCATCCTTGGATGAAAAAAGAGGATCATAAGTCGGCAACGGCGTCGTAAACCTCTATACCACCAAGTCCCCAGAGCCCCGTCAGCTCATATCCATGGCATCTGAACACCCAGCTCACCCTATCCAACGCCTTGCCATATCTTGCGAGGCTGTTATAAATTTCCTTCTGGCGTTCGTCAATCTCCTTCTTCCTTGCCTCTACCGTCCGTGCGAGAGTCGCCAGGTCAGCTTCGGAAACGGGACCTGCTTCGAGCCGTTTCTTTTGCACGTGTAGGGTATGAAGAAGCGAGTTAAGCGAGTCCTGTATCGCAGGGGTCTTGTTTTTACCCGTGGATGGTGCATCTGAGGCTAGCTTCTCAAGCTTTTCGAGCTCCTTCAGAGCCACATCCATCTCGTCTGTGTCGTTGACAAAACTCGGTCCGTGGCAGGAATGGTGAAGACATCCAATTACCCGTTGCTTTGGAATCTCTCTGCGCTCCGCCTCACTCCAAATCGTAGATCCAACTCCGGGCCGAGTTTAATTCCCGCACACCCCGGCTTGCTGTTCAATTACTCTTTCCTATTCACGTCACCTTTCGAAAGAATGCCTCGATTTTTGACTGGCGACGAGCTCGGAAATATCAAATCCTTGAAGTGTCTTCCCTCCTCGAGAGCTGACTCCAAAGTTACTGTGACCACTCTCTTTGATGGAAGCGGTAAAGGGAAAGAACGTGCAGTGCAAAAATTGGCCGTTTCGACCTCGGAAGACAGCGGACTGGTAGTACTTAATCCCTGCGTGGTTGTTCTAAGTCTTACTGATCTTGAAGAAAAGGTAGCAGTCGCGCGTGCAGACGGATCCGCTTCTGTCTCTCGATTGCAAACCGACGGTTTAGAGCTGTTGCGCGAGTGGACTGAACCTCGTCTAAAAACCGGCCAAAGATACATAGGCTTGGCGGCAACGTCGTCCGCGTACGTCGTTCATCTAAGACTCTCAGTCCCATAGGACTTCGAACGATCAATTACCAGAGTATATTCTTGCACTTCGAACGGCGCCCTCCGCCTCACGCCGTTGGGAGAGTCGGGTGCAGAGCCCCGCACGGCAGTCCTACCCATGCATCTCTGCGAATGGCGCCTGGCACCCGAGGGAAAGGCCTTCGCCTACGGGGGCGACGAGGTCGAACTCTCCGTCTGGGACCTCGAAGCTGCCTTTGCGCCAAAGCAGCAGCCGGCCGTCGCGCAGACGCCCTCTCAACCCGAAACTTCCAGGAAGCGCAAACGCCGCGGCGACGATCTGCTCCCCGGCGAGCTATGGCGAGCAAAAAATGCACGTCGTCTTGGATCACTCGTGTCCTCCACCCTGCTCACACCTATATACACCTTCGTTTTTTTTTTGGCAGGTTGCGAATGACTCGCTGAGCCTACGGCAGCCCGTACACAACACGTGCCTTACCTTCCTCTCGACGCCACAGCAGCTCCTCGCGGGTACGCAGCGCGGCGACGTGCGCCGATACGACACACGCGCGGCGCGGAAGCCCGTGGTCGAGTGGAAGCAGATCGCCAAGGGCAACGGAATCGGGGGTGTCGAGAAAGGATTCCACGAAAAGTGCGGCGCAGCTCCCCCTCCAGTCACTTCTCTCTCCCTGACGCGTGGTCCTCCAGCGAGGTATTCGTTTCGGACCAGACGAGCAACCTATTCGCCGTGGACACGCGGAACGGGCGCGTCATCTACGGCTACAAAGGTACTTTGCTTTTTATTTTTTATTTGCCTCTGCACCTGGCGGAGGGGGGCGTGACTGACTTTTTCCTTTTTCTCTCCAAGGCCTTGCGGGAGCTGTCACATCCATGGCTCCAAGCCCCGCCGGGCTCGCCTCAACAGCGCGCGACCGCTACGCGCGCGTGCACAGCACGTACCCGCCTCCCTCCGAGGCCGGCCAGGCCCAGGACGACAAAGGCGCGGTGCTGGAGAAGGTGTACGTGAAGAGCGTGCCGACCTGTGTTGTCTGGGACGGGGTCACCGACGAGCATGCGGACGATGGAGACGACGAGGGGATGCGGCGGGGTGGTGGCGAAGATGATGAGGAGGACGAGGAAGACGTGTGGGAGGGCATGCAGGTCGCGCAGGACAGCGAAGACGAGGGTGATACTCAGGCTCATCGCAGGCGGAAGGGCCATTAGTGAGCCGGCCGTCGTGCATTCGCGCGCACCCATGCTTCATATGTAGCACCCTAAAAAAGTTACCGTACTCTGTACCGTGGGTGAATACGCTGCGACACCTAGTATCAGCCGTTGTTGATCCGATCTCAACACAGTACAGTACATTCGCGAGCGTTTGCATGAAACCGGCTTTCTCTAAGCAGATATATCCCTAGCACCCAGTATACACGGCATGCGCTCTTCCATTGTTGTTCACCCCACTGGCAGGGTACAGAACCCTATATAGCTACATGGGAACAACCACTGAAGCAAATAGCCTATGTTATGATGAGAACGTTAATTCCACCACTGTACGTGATGACTCTGCCATTGTACGACTGAATAAACTCGTGCTCAGGCTTGAAAAGAGACTATTCAAAACATTAAGATACAAAAGTAGTATACAAGTCGGTGCGTTCAGGGATTACGGATACATATGTGCAGCTTAAAGACCACCAATCTTACTCTTCCAGACATGGGCTCTCTCAAAGCCATTTTGGCCCAGGCGATCTGTAGAAAGAAAGAAACGAGTCACCAACAAATTGCGTGAGCGATCATTATGCGGCTTACAGTCCATGAATGTCTTTTGGATCTCCTCCCTCGTCGTCATCACGAAGGGACCATACTGCACAACTTCCTGGTCGAGCGGCTCTCCCGCGATCTGCCAACGTCCCATATCAGCGTACGGCATTCCCCTGACGACGTGGATCCATACCAAGATGAAATCGGAGTTGCCTTCAACGGCGGAGACGGAAACGCCCGTTTCCTGATCACCGGCAGACAGAACAAGCGTGTGGAATGGATCGTACGTTGCGCTCGAATCGCCAATGGTAATCTTGCCATTCATGGCTGCGAGCGATCCTCAGCTCAAAATCGTAGACACAACGGGCGAAACATACTGTAGATGAATGAAGTCCAACCGGCGGCTAAAAGAACCGAGTTCACGTTGAGACCGGAATCAGGAATATTGGGGAAAAGATACTTACGCAGGGTTTGGAAAATCTTCCCTGGTTGCTTGAATTTTACGTGGAAGTACCAGCACCCACCGAGCGGACGTACTGGCGATTCCTGTCCGTGGCTTTTCCCGCTGATCACGCGGATCTCGGGGCCATCAGGGCCATCGGGGAACGCGCTTGGGATACTAGAGAGATTGGGGTCAATTCCGACATCGCAACAGAAACGCGCTCCTGCCTACTTCTCTGGTTCAAGTTCTTGGTACGAGGGTTCGACCATCTTGTATTGCTTCGGTAGGTCGATCCACAGCTGGAGACCGCGGGGTTCAGGCTTGCCAGGTTCGTGGACTGGCATTTCAGCGTGGATAACTAGGAAATCAGTCGCTTAACAAACTTGGCTACAACCACGTTGCGCTTGAAAACTTACTTCCGCGGCCCTGTGAAAAGAATAGACGATTACGAGAGTTCGTGGCGTCGATGAGAACATGAAAGACGTACTGCGCACATCCACTGTACACCACCTTCACGAATGATACCCGCATGACCTGCGGAGTCCTCGTGTTTGCTCGCACCTTGTGTAATGTAGGTGACGGTAGCCTGGCCCCGATGTGGGTGATCAGGGAAACCCTGAATATATACACGAGTCAGTATTTGGCTCCGACAGCAGAAGCAGAAGAAACACAACGCACTGCACCCTTGCCAATATGGAAGTGGTCGAGCATAAGGAAAGGAGTCAAGTTCCGTAGTTGCGAGGAGCCTATTGAGCGGCGAACGAGCGCGCCTGCTCCCTGTTGCATCCCTTGAGTAAGCAGACGCGAAGGAGGGGATGCCCAAATACCTCTGACGTTTCTTGCGAGAGAACCTTCTTTACTATGCTTCGAGATATGGATGCCATAATGTTGAACAGGGGTTAATATGAACGGAGGGTATAACAGAAGTGAATCGGACTCGGACGCAGGAAATCGAATAGTGAGTTGGAGGTGATCTCAACCTTATATATAGTGACAACGCGACGAGTGGATATAAGATGGATCGTGCTTAGTTAAGTTGACATCGCTGACCTCATTCCATGTACGATGTGAGCTGTGCGGTATACTGTAATCTGCAAATGTCACCGAGATTACGCCGGCTCTGAAGATGGCAACCTCCGAGACGGGGCAAATTTGGCATTTCCATCTCACTACCTCCGTCTATCAAGACACATTTAGAGAGTCGTCCCGTAGTTATTGACTGTCTGGGAGACACGTTAAGGGCCTACATCATGATCCGAGTCCTCAGTCCCCGAACTACAGTATGGCTAAACAAGCACCGTTTCTTATTTCACCGAAATCAGTCATGCCAGTGAATCGCTATAACATTGCGCCAATCGATGTGACCGTGTGTCTTTTATTTCCTTTTCCCAACGCTCAGCGCTGCAGATGACCGCCCATCTGGCAATGTTGATGACGTCAATGAGGTTTGAGTGAGAAAAGGCTGCCTATTATATCCGTTTCCAATAAGCAACATTATCCAATCCCCATATGATCTGTCGCCGACATTCCGAGTACCTTCCGCGACAAATCATTCCTTTTCGTCGATCTTTCGTTTTCCAGAACGGGTCTACCATTTGCATGGGAATGACTGACGTGCCAGTACAACTTGTAACTGCCTAAGGTAGGCAACCCACTGTAAAATGTCACAACCGTATTCCTGGTAAAAAGGATGGACGTTCCTTAGCATCGTAAAAGGTCTTACGCAATCCATCATGGCTCTGTAGTGCAGCTAATGTCTTGTCACTTCAGTTGCCAGTGTCAATTTGCCTGGCATCCATGTCTCTGACAAGTTTATGTTTTGGGTTAGCAGCATCAAGGTGCCAACAATTACTGACATGCTCTTGTGTTGTTGAGTCTTGTCCACATCCCGATCACGACCGTATTGGCTTTCGGTACTGTACAGCACTCAGATTGACTCATAGGCCTGTGACTGCAATCGCAGACGGCACAGTCCTCACTTCGCCATGTTTATCAGCTTTTAAAACATGCTCATTAACGCGCTGTTGGCGTACATTGACACGGAAGTTATCGGTGTGACGGTCGGCAAGACGCAAAATCCGCGTAAGGACACCCCGATTCATTCGTAGGATTTTCCAGCGGATCGCGGTATTTGCATCAGAGGTGTCTTCGTCGTCGGACTCACCGAAAAAACGGTGTAAGATCTGATGACTAGAAGCCTAGTAGAAGGGGCGTGCCCGTTCAACTCGGGACCGGGAATGAAGGACAAAGGTTGGCGCTGCTGCTTTCCCTTTCGTCTGCAGTGAGGGCAGACCTGGATTCCACGTCGCTGGTGGTGCCTATATCTGTGGTGCAGCCACTTCCCTGGCCGGATTCAGGGGGCAGATGATTGGATCATGTTATCGACTTGAACGCGGCCGTCATCTTCTACACGGCGTTCTGTTGTCTTGTCTCTTTGAACGTGCACTCGTCCAGCCAGAAATATGAATGACAGGTCCCTCAAGAGTCAAGAGGTCCCTTATCGATCTGGTAAGTATTCGGCTAGTTCGCCAACCTCGATTCGACCTTCGGCGCTATCAACTAGTATCAAAGTAGATGTGCATCTGTTATTGACATATGAAATAGGCACTTTCGCAACATTGACCTGTCTGAATGACGTGGTCAGACGCTTTATGAGGCTATGGAGGCCTCTCCCGCGATTCTCTCCCGTACAAATCACCTCCACGTCCATATGTCACTCTTGGTTCGTTTTTATTTCCGTGGAAATCATCACCCTTTTCAAAGGTGAAAGAGGCGACAAAGAGGCAACACGCCTGGAACCTTTTCCTATCACGCCTATGCGGTCGTTGCGAGGTTAGTCTCCCGCTGTTCACATAACACAGACCGAGCCATGCACTAACCTGGCATACCGGCAACACCACGATGTATTTGTAAACCTTCGTTCGTGTTGCCTGCCTGGCCCGTCAAAGTGTGTGACTCTATACTGGTGCCTTCTGAACAGTATGGAGGACACTGATACGAGCAAAGTCCTCGCGGAACCTGTTTTGTGCAGGAGTTAGGCCACCGTTTGCGCCAGAGTAATCATAACAAGACAACGTACGAAACTGACAAACATGTAAGCTCAAAAAGATGCAAAGTGGACCACCTCGTACAAGCGCGTTGCCACGACCTCATCTCTCAGGCCACCGAGGCAAGTCAGCGAAATAGGGCAGCATAGCCTAGCTTTATGCAGCCACGACTGAGTGAAGTCAGATGCCATTGTTTCGATCTTGGTCTCTAGAAGGACATCGCCCTCCGAGTCCCACATGTGGAGAGCTAAAGAAGCGACGCGCCCAAGCGGGACATATTCACGCGCCTAACAGGAACCCTGCGAATCAGCCGACACAACAACGAAAGAGAGCCCGTACAAGGGTTGCACAAATTGTCCTATATCAGCAAATAGACGGCCCCTATCAAGGCATATCCAACAGCACAGGCAGTCCCCAAAAATCCACGCGGCTCCGAGTAAGGACTAAGACGCGACTTAGGCATATCGCGCTACGTGCGACATGGATTAGCGTTTGCCATCAGTGTCAAGACATCCAAAAGTGACCCTGCGAGGTCTGGCATGAACAGACACAACCTCCCCCGTAAGACAGCAGTACATCTGAGATAAGTAGGAAAACATCATGGTTACCGTGTTGTGTGCAAATGTATGCTCTTGTCGGGCTACTAAAATCGAGAGAATTGGCGCAAGTCTGGCGGAGGAGACTAGGAACGGACTTGCACTGGGATTGTTGGCTAGCTGAACGCTGTGCAGAACATTGAATCTAGTGACCGTTTGTCGCTGCCATAGTGGAGCATGTTCCATGATATCCACGGCCAGTAATTCTATCTTATAGCAATTGGCATCTTCAGGCCTCTGTTCTGGTGCAAATTCCAGACTCAAACTCCAACATGACCTCATTCAGGCTCTCCTCTACGAGAACGGGAAAGAGGACCGGATGAAATCCTGCTGCAAGTAGAGCTCGGAATTGCACTTGAGATAAAGTCCAAAGTCCTTACTAAAGGGAGGGCCTGATAGCCATCCTCCCGTCGAGATCATGTTGAGCAACGACTGGAGGCTTATTTAGAGGGTGCTCCGGCCATCTCATATAGAGGAGTCACTTGGCTTTAGGTGTTGGAGACGCAGCCGCAACGGCACGCCAACTGCGGCAGCGCTGTGAGGCACGGGCGGGCCCTGGCCCGGCGGCACCGGACTAATTCATGGATACCCTGATCGTTTTCCTTCGTCTCACCTCAGTACACTACTACCTCCCCAAAGACTGAGGTCGGTAAACACTTATTTACATTCACTTTTACATTGTGTTACTGTAACTACCGTAGGTATCTAGCCGTCGATTATTCTCCTGCAGGTTAGATACATTAGTCTTTCTCCCCAAAGACTGAGCCATCGATTATTCTCCTACATTGGGACACTGGTTTCATCGGCCCTCTGCTCGATACGACACATAGCGTCATCTTTGCAGTACAAGCCATTGCTGCTAATGGCTAATATGGGAGCCGTCGATGATGCAACCCTCGCACCTGTCACCATGCCCGGCCATACATCAGATTACCGACATCTACTACGGTCGACTCGACTCTCATATATGAGGCATACCCCGGGCCCTCGGTCACATTCTGTAGTCGCCCTTCCGAGTGTGACCGAGGGGTATGCCTTATATGAGAGCCGACTGTAATGAGACTCGGAACTCGGAACTCGGAACAGTCTCAAGCACGGGAACTTAACAAATACGATGTGGCGCTCACACTTTGAGACCAAGCATACTGAAACCTTCAGGCGGATTCGCATATTTTGGTAGTTCTCCAATTCTGGCACCCACGGGTGTGGGAAAATGTCGTATTCACAACAAAAGATCACGTTGTCGGTGTTTAGTGTACGTTATTATAGGCGATTAGGGCTTGGTGGGGATAATAGGTAGCCACGCCGTCGGAGAAAACGGAAATATGATAAGCAGTTGTTTTCTTTCTCGAAGTTTTTGCCGTTGTCGGCATTGACTGATAGTACCCGAACTTACCCACAGTTACGATATGATCCCTCATCTGGCACCTTCAAGCATCTTCCCTGCCTTTCTGCGTCCTCGTGTCCCCTGTCGAATTGGTGCTGTTGCGTGGTCAATGGACGCTAATGAGCTTCTATAGAAGCTTCGATCAGTCCTAACTCCTGGACAGATTGTCGGATAAATGTTGATCGAACGGTGATCGTCTTGAACAATCTCCGAAAGCAATGTCGCCGCGGAGGCGCGATGAGTCGTCAGCTCTGCCTCGTGTCAGCCTGAGGGCAGGCTGGTCAGGGTAGTGTTCCCCCAGTAAAGGTGACTTTGGACTGGTCACCGTCCAATATCCGGTGATAGATGACAGGCGCTGGGAAAAGCTCATGAAAGTTGTGCGGCTTAGGAATGAGAACCTCATGCCTACCGTTATGAAGCAACATGAGGGGCAGGGGCTGCAGGGCACGTTTCACAAGTACCGTTCTCCAACAAAAAACCAGAATCAAGGGGCTTCCAAAAGGGTGGGTACACTGCGGCCCTTAAGGCGCCATCCCCGAGATGTGGCCGCTCTCCAATGTTTCTCTGGAGGCGTGATGCACCACAGACTTCGGCCTTATCGATGAGTCTGTGGCGACTCCGACTCGAGATGGGAAAGATCTCACGGAGGAACTCCTACTTTGTCCCCCGTTACAGAGTAAGGCTGTCACAGCACGAGGGGCATAAACAGATGTCCCAATAAGTGGATGTAGCCCACAGGCGCAGCCAAATGCCCGCCTTAATTCGTGTCACTCGTGCCGAGGTGTGGACAACGTTGTTACCTGGTCGCGCGGGCGCCTTCATGTATGTATATTCTTCGCGTAGACATCTCCGATAGGATAAATAGGCCACAAAATAAATTCTCCACTTCCCGCACAGCGTCCGTTTTCTTTCTGCTTTGTCTGCCTCTCGCTCACACTCAGTGTCATAGTCTATGGAGCGCAGTCGACTGCCATGAATGACATCTATAGGTCGGGGGAGAGTTATGGAACCTATTATCTGGTACTATTCCGGACTGGCGGCTCTTGACGTCCTCGTCTCCGCCACCCCGAGGATCGGATGGATGTAGGATCAGTATGGCCTTTCACAAGGGACACTATGACAATTAAGCCCCACAATTGAGCTCCATCCACCACATGACTGCATCAGGATGTGACAATAATCCTCTACACAGAAGTGATGAACGTTCATTTCTCATCGACTTGACTCGGAGGTATGGGCTAGGCTGCACATGCGACTCATCGGAATCTTTCGTTTAGAGATGTTACCCTTTCGAGGTGCACCCGTTCTGAAGGTTCAGGAACATACCCATTGTGCCCATGTGCTATAATGTATAATGCGAATATCTATAGAAGTAAATGCGAGGTTGGTGACCGATAATGCGATGAAGACAGGACATGCTAGGTACAGGGTGAAGACTCAGGAATTAGGCAGGAGACTCAGGAAGACTATCGATAAAGCCCGAGGCAAGGTCGAAGAACGTCCAGAGCAGGCCATGAGTCGTGACGCTACGCAATGCACTCACTCCAAGGCCGCGGTATATGCGCGCGATGCCGGCGATGAGCGGTTTCGGGTTTTGGGGGTCGGGCCCTCCATCCTCAAATTAGCTCTCGTGCTATTCGCGCATCTAATGAGGACATTATTCACCTCTGATCAGACGATGGAGTGTTTCTGCTGGACTCCGATACAATTCGCCAGCCAGGGCTCGCTGTTGGACTTTGGTTTTGACACTGATAGAGAGATACGCGCAAGTTGATCTTAGGAGTATGATCAATGGAAAGGAAAGAACGTACACATCCAGAGGATAGATGAGGGCCCAAGAGGTCACGCCAGATAAGGACCCACAAACAAACGGCACAAGGGACGCATGTATTGGGAGCCAGGGCGGCGTTGGCCCTTGTTCTCCCGAAGGGTGCCTCCCTAACAGGTGTCGCATCCCGTCATATTCTAGAAAGTAGAGCGCTGTGCCAGCGGTATCACGCACTATGTGCTACGTCAGTCGCTTCTTATGTGTCAAACGACGACGTTCGCTTACGAAAATGCAGGCGAAAGCCGGTATACAACCCAAAGAAACCACCGGTTCGGAAGATGTCGCGCACAGCGGCGGCGGTACTCGGCGGTTTGATCAGCTTGGTTCCCTTTTTCTCTGCAATGGTGTATTCCAGCTGCCGCCGAACCTGGAGGCGCTCGTCAGCTGTTGATTTATGCCGTGATACGAGTGCGAGAGCACCTTGACAAGTTCGAAAGCTACCCATAGTCTTGGCAGTCAGAAGGCCATATACAAGACAGGATGGGGGACTTACGCGCGCTCCCGAATGATATCAATGAGCCCGCCATCGCACCGCCAATCCCACCAATTGCAGCACAACCAACCAACTCGCTGTGGTCAATCAAATGGTGATCGCGGAAAAACTCTTTTGTACGAGTGTATATGGTAAAGGAGGCAGCGCCTGCCGTTGCATGGCCGGTCCTTTGTCAGAGCCCCTTGACGGCAATATAGGGCACATACGGACGAAAGAGATGGTCATGAGGGGGATCCACAGCCCTCTGTAAAAGCCGATGATCCCCTCTTCGCGGTAAACAAGTAGGGCGATGCGAGGGACTGAGATGGGTGTCTTCGTAGTTTGCAGCCGGGACTTGAGAGAGTCCAACTGTCACGCATGAGTTCATGAGGACAATAAATCGTCACTCCAAGAAGCAAGTATGACTCACCGGGTACCCAGCAAATGTCGAGATGTAGCTTGCCGAGAGTGCACAGACGACCGCTTTGTTACCTATGCGTGGACAGAGCCGTACACGTCAGAGCTCGCCTTGCGGAGGCAGTCACTACTTGGCCTTACTCCGAAGGGCCTCATTGATGTAGATGGAGCTGAATATAGTATCCGGCGGCCTGGGCATCCACAGCGGTCGGTAATTTGTCTTCACTACATGAATTGAGCGACCGACCTTTGTCCATCCATAGATTGAAATTATACTGGGCTGGCCGGGAGTCCAGTTTCGTGCGTTGGCACGTTGGGTTAGGTGACGGTAAATCAGAGCTAATTGTGGACTACACGACTCGGAGACAGTGAAGGAGGGAAGTCAAAAGCAGATCCGAATCCCGGCTGCTCGTGGCGCATGCAGCGGCTCAAGCACAACCCGGCGATCGGCGTTACCGTCCTGCCTTTTTCGCGCTCACGTATAGATCACGCGTCCTTGAGTTACGTTCGACGTGGTGTAAGCTAACGTGTTCTCGTGCAAGTAGGGTACGTCTAGTGGGGTTTTTCGAGTACAAGTAGGTGTAATGATGCAAATTACAGTAGTTGTCGTGCGAAAGCGTAAGGCGGCATAGAGCAGAAGTGAGAACTAAAAACGTGGAGAACAGTTCGTGGCGTTGGGCGTTAAACAGAGGATATAAGGCATTAATCTATGTTCTAGCGCCTGGCGAAACGAAGATAACGGGAGGCAACTGAAAGAACTGGTCATCACTACGATATGGCCAGAAACAGGGGGAACTTACTGATAGTAGCGGCGAAATTAAAGGCTAGACAACGTATAATCAGATACATACGCCGTAGTGTGACTGACACAGAGGAACGTACCGAAAAAGCAGAAGTAAATCCCAACGTCCCGCCAGCGTTGCGAATATTTGATGTTGAGTGGTAAGAAGAACTCGTCGCCGACCTTGACCGAAGTAAGTGCAACGACATGGGGTTTCTTGCCCACGACACTCACCGAATACTGGCAATATCTGCACCCCGCGGAGTCATTCGGATTGTCAAGGTAGCCCCCTGCAGCGTTCACGAAGTCGCTTGCCCAAGCCGCGCACGTTTGGCCAGATGGCGGATTAAATACGGCAAATTCGTCAGGCTTACACGTTATTTTTAGTCCACTGCAAAAAAAAAAACTGTCAGATAAGCCACAAAATGCAGAGCTGCCCGACACATACTGGAGCTCTGTCGACAGCATCGCGGCCAACATCCGAGTGAAGGGATCCAATTGGTATAACCAAGATCTCCAGAACTTGATGAGCGTGGGGTAAGGGATTGTCACACCGCACATGTTACTAAGGACAATCTGGATTGGCGGTGTGAAGAGGGAAGCGATCTGAATGTTTGGCGTAATCGATGCAACTAGCTGACCAAGAGTTACAGCGAACAATTCCGTGATCAAGACAACAAGGAACTGAAAGCCAGTGCCGTTCGTGCCAGCAGACCCTTGACCGAAGTGCATCGGATATACCTGCGGAATGTATCACTCGGTGGACTTTGGAATTGCTGGTGCAGCACTCACCAACAATACCCAGTAGAAGAGTGCGCAGACCACGGAATACGGAATCTCGCCAAGTAGTTGACCTATAGCGAAGACGGACGGGGAGTAAATTCTACTCGAAGCCTCGCGAATGAAAACGCGACGATTCATGAGAAATATTGCCTCGAGCTGGGGGATGACAAGACCAGGCAGAACGATAACCCAGAAACTGAACCATCATCAGATATCATCGGCGCCGGGACGGGTTGGATGCTTACATGCCAAAGACGCGATATTGCAGGTCTCGTGTGCTATTCCCTAGTTGAAGGAATGGCAGTGATACACAGAGGGATACGATCAAGTGCGAGAAGAGTCGTGTGAAAATATAAGCGGGCGATCTCCACAACGAAAGAGCATTCCGCTGCACAACGATTCTTATCTGGTACCACCGTGGCGTCGCATCTGGATGCATAGTTAGTAACGAGGTTAAGGATGATCTCGAATCAAACGGATGTACATGCTGAGTGGCTTGTGTCAACAAGTCGATCACGGGCCAACGACTCGCGTTTGATCTCCTCAATCTCCGCCTTTGCGCGAGCGAATTCGGGAGAGTCAAGCCAGATGTCCTTCCAATCGCGGTCTCCAATCCTAGGGGTAATACCTGCTCCAATGGCCTCGAGCATGTATTCAGCAGGATTCACGTTCGATGGACATGGCGCGCCATATCGTGCAAAATATTCGCGCATCACATGCGAGTCCTCACCGATGTCACCAAAGTAAATCGTATTTCCGCCCTTCCCCAGCAACAGCAGCCGATCGAAGCTCTCGAAAAGCAATGATGAGGGTTGGTGAATAGTGCACAATATGGCCTGTCCACTGTCGGCCAACTTGCGTAGGAAACGGACGAGGTTCCAAGCGCTCTGTGCATCTAGTCCGGAGGTGGGCTCATCCAGGAAAAGAAGCAGTTCTGGTTTGCTTGCGAGCTCGACACCAATGGTAAGCCGCTTGCGCGCCTCAACGCCAAGACTCCAGACGATCGCCTCTGAGAGATCCTGTAGCTCAAGAAGCTCGATCATATCCTCAACATAGGCATCCTTTTCTTCCTTGGAGACATCGAAAGGCTGGCGGAGATATGCAGAGAAGCGCATGGCTTCACGAACGGTAGTATTCTCTTCGTGAACGTCCATTTGTTCAGCTGCACATGATATCAACTATGACGGCGCGCTACACATCGGAAACACTGACCATATGCAGTTCCGCGAGCAAACTCGGCGCCGAGCGGTCGACCGTCAACAAGAATGTCTCCAGACACCACACCAATGTTCTTCCTCTGAGCAAGAACATCGAGACAAGTCGTTTTGCCGGCACCCGAGGCTCCCATTAGGGCGGTGAGGGTACCTGGTTTTACATAGCCGTACACGTTATTAAGGAGCTGCAATGAGCCCCCTGTGACTGGGACATGATAGTTCAACCTTTCCCAAGTAAAAGTTTTCCGGTCAGTGAAAACATCCCTGTGGAATCGTATGTTAGTCTCGAGCTTCTACAAGGACCATGAAACGCACGGATCTCTCTTTGTCTTTATCCCATCCATAGCACGTATTTTCTCTTGACGCTCCTCTGCAGCTTTCTGAGCCTTACGAGCCTTCAGCTCCTCGTTCAGCTGCTTCGTGGTCGACGTATCCTTCACGAAGAAGCTAACACCACCAGTCCATACGAGTTGCTGTCCAGGCAGAGAAACCATTAGCAACATTTCTGTCGCGACTTTGACGATGCTTACTGGGAAGATCTCAATAACCACCGTCTGGGTGAACCAAAAGAGGAGAAAGAGTGCGACAAGCACAGTGAAATCCCGGCGCCAAAGATTATCCGTATTGAGGTTATAACCAGCCTTGATGTAGTCTTTGCCGGACACAATGCGGCTACCAGTCTGGGCCCCAAACAGTGTGCATATCTGGTTTGGGCCCAATTCGACGCTGCAGGGTACATCAGAAACCCGGGGTGCATCCTAATCACGGGAAAACGTCATACGGATACTTAGTAACATTCCCGGTATTGCGAGGGACAATATAGGCGCCATCGCACGTGAGCTTTAGAAGGAATCAATGGATGAAATTACTGCCTAGATGGGAATGAGGGGAGGAATACGTACGTTGAGCGGCTGAAACTCATTCTCCATGAGGGCAGACCATGCATAAGTCACTGGATTGATGTAAGCCTGGTGCGATGTGATAAGTACACGGTAAGATCAACACATCCAATTGACTTACGATCCAGAACAACCAGCGCTTCATTTGATTGACCGGAATCATGTATCCGGCATACAATACGAGATTCGGGAAGACGGCCACGGCCACCCTGATAGCTGTGTCGAAGTCGCCGCAGAATAACCCGATTGTGCGGAAGAAGCCTTGCATTGTCAGGAATGCGATGTAATTTATGAGGTGG
>QLOS01005390.1:0-19752 GCA_003313725.1 Russula sp. MG48 | reverse complement strand
GAAACTGTTGAGTTTCTGTTATGACGGTCGAAGAGAAACGAAAAAAAAAAATAGTAATTTGCGGATGATGAATGACACAAATGAACGATGAACTCACGTGGGTTATACTGCGTTGGACGGACTGGTTTGTAGAGCTAGTAGATTCAAAGATGGTAGTCAAGATTTCATCGAGGTCCTGCTGTTGTGGTGACCAAGCGTTCATGATGGCGGCGAGTGCGTTCGTTCGAAATGGGACGCGGTTCTCTCTCTTTACAATTCTCTCCCTTCAATAAAGTACACCAACACGCGTTACTCGTCACTAGTCACATTCATGTCACATTCCCGTCACATCACATAATAAGAACCAAGAACCGACAATTTGCACCGGAGATGAGCGCTTCTGTTTCCATTCAATTAGTGACACCGGAAACGCCCCTGCCGTGATAGTTATGTCCTCATCCCCCTCCCCCCAAAGGCTTCACCACCATTGAGATCTGAGACCCCGTCCTGAGGGGATAAGGGCGAAGTAGACTAACTGGAGTTGTGATGTGATTGATCCCTTATCAAACGGCCCATCCAATACCAGCGCTAAATGCAACAAAAGTATTCTAGAAACAGAGTTCCGCCCCTTACCGGCAATTCTTTCCTGGCTTGTCGGCCAGATCTATATCTGCCAGTTTTGCCAATCCTGCGGATAACACCTCTCCCTGGCTATCCCGGCCTCGCCCATCAGCCTAATCATCTCTTCCCATCCCTATCATCCATTTTGCCCACAGCCTCGTGGAGTGGCCCGCCCACATCTAGATCTGATCATCCAAAATCACGCCTAATATGCACTGCTATCGTTAATGTCTCCATGATAAATCCCGATCGTGGTTGATCACGAAGAAACGCCAAAGTGAGGCGAGAACAGGGTGATGAAACGCCAATCTCTAGCCCATGATATCCAGCCGTCCCCTCCACGCAATGTCCCTCATTTCGGTGTTAGCCAGCTTTGGCCGCAGGGCCACAGGCGTTTCCTTTCCACCGACATGGCGTGCCTGCCCATGCCCTCGATGTATAGTGTGAATTAGCTCAGCTTGTTATCACATAGTTGGTGGACTGATGGGGTTGTGCGTTGCATTGAGCCCATAGCATTGGCGTCACCCTGAGAAAGGTCGCCGGATGCTCAAATCAAATAGCAAGTTCGTTTGTGATATCGTCGAGGGTGGCATATGAGCTAGGCGTCCACATGCCAAATGTCAGATGAGCTACCGTTTCAGCGCCTCTGAATCCCGAGGCGGGAGGGCAGAAAAGATAGTTATATAATCTATTTCCATATCAAGACGACTTCATTATCCTTCGGCCCCAATCACATTGCGAAGCCGTGAACTCTAGTTCGATCATAAGCTTCCGTAACATCGAGGCACAACGCCACTTCTTAACTACTGTAGTGCGAGGTGCCTGCGCTCGCCTATTGCACCCACTGCTTAAAACCCGCAAGTGGCGTGACCGCAACCGACCCTGGCTGCGGCGCAGAGTATGGGCCTGGGCTTGGAACGTTGCCTGTCGGATTAAGCATGTATGCTTTAAGGAATGTCCGCCAGGTTGCCTTGGAAGGAACGAAATGGCCTTCGGGAGAGGCGTGGGTGAGAAGCGAGTTCCCGCGGGGAGAAGGCCCAGTTGCCGCGTACCTCCTTCGTGCTCTTCCACCCGTTTGCCGATAGAAACATTGATTAGGACCTGCGAACGCTCCTCTACAACGAGAATGTCATTCCTCCCTAGAACGTGTAACGTAGGGGTCGTGTATCCTTCTGAGAAGATCGCAGCCGAGAGCGGTCCAGCCACCTTGAACCCGGCCACAGCGACGCAGAATTTGCTGTGTAGCCGTCCGCCGCCATGGCAGCACATCAATAATAGCACGAAGCATAGATGAGAAGCACAAAGAATATAATAGTGACGTACAGAGGTGGGTGTGCAGGTTCGCCGTCTACGAGGAACGGTGGGTGAAGATGCGGCCGCTCAAGCTACGAACATTCCGTCATCTGCTATATTAGCCACTGGGACACTCCGCCGGGTAGAAAGGAAAGATCCCGCACAAGAGCCGCCAGGAGAGCCGCCATGGCCGCACCTTGGCTACCGATGGATTCCCCAAGAGCGTGCATGGAAGTTGGCATCAGATCGTGCGTCCCAAGACATTTCTTTACCGGCCCCTCGAAGAAGGCTGCTCACCTGAAGCCGAAGACGCCCTACGAAGTGCAGAGAAGAAGCAGCAAACTTGAGCCGTGTGTGGGATCACCCCGTTTTTGCGACTTGGTTGACGCACCTCGAAACGTTGCGTTCTTAGAATATCCCGGAGAAGCGCCAGGCTGTCTTCCAGCCCGTCGGTGCGCGTGCGCGTCAGGTCGGTAGTCCACCAGCCCCGCGGCTGGAGCGCGGGGTCCTTAGACGTTGTGGAGGCTTCGGAGGCACCGAATGCGTCCTGCGTGGTGCCGTGCCAGTGCCCGGTCGGGTCCACGGGTTGCAACACGTGGGGTGCGTCGACGAACACTGCGTCGATTCCGAGCGGGGGACCATCGGTTGTCGGTAAGGTTAGTCTCGGGACAAAACAGGTATGTGGGCGCACCGAACTCGATGTCGTTGTCCAAGCTCTTTCGAAGCGCGGCAACCTAAGAAACTCTCATATCATGATGATCGGTTAACGGCGTGGCATGTGGAGTATTCACGCGTTTGCTAAAGATGTGCGCGCTTTGACCATACCTGTGAAGAAACATCACCACCATGCCTGACAAGCACGTAGAAAGTCGCCCAATATGTGACGTACCCATGCAGCACGAGAACCTTCAGTGGGGGGGACTTCGAGTCGGACATGATCTTCGCGCTTGTCTCTCTGTTTGTGGAAGTGTCGAATGACGACCTGTACGTTGCGAAAGACCCGGTTCAAATGGCGGTGAAAGTCAAGGCAGAGGAGAGCAACCTCCGGGTCATCTCCCACCTGCATATAGACCTGCTGGCCCTAACCCCACTCCGCGGATGTAGCTGTCATTTGTTCGGCTGATCGGAACAGGGAACCTCAGTATCATACGAACGTGCACAAGAATGCATATTAAAGTGTCGATGACATCAATATCTATTCGCTATATCGGTCGTCTTCGTCTGAAACTTCTTTGACACGTTCGATGAGTCGCCTCACGCGCTCGTAAACCGCAAAAACAACAGCCTGTCCTGGAGCGACACGCAAAACACGTGGCGTGATACCCTTATAGAAAGAATGTATACCCTCTTGTCGCCACATGTCAGACGCGATCGACGTGACACGTGTAATCGCTGACGTATCTGCAGGGAACGTTGCCTTCTGTAAACCTGCCCGTCACCGCAATAGTAAGCAGTTGAAACCGATCGCCATGAAACATCACGAACGAGTCTTGATGGTATCTACCGGTGCGTTGGAAAATGGTCCCATGGCACCGGATATGAGACCGATAATCATATGTTGATAGGTCGGAAGATCTGATAGTTCTGGTTGTCGTCTATGCGCGAATTTCTTTAGCTCCTGATAAGCGGTAAAATTCGCGCCTGCAACGGTGTAAGCTTGCATCATGTACGCCCATACAGGTCGACGTACCTTGATTGGTCGCTTGCCGAAAGGCAGTAAGCGTGACGCCGCGATATAGCACCCCGAATCCCTCCTCGCGAACAACTGTATACACAGCGTGACCCGCGTTACGATATTGCGGCGTCTCCAACGGGTCAGCTAAAGAGTGCATCTGTGCCTGCAGACGGATCTTGACAACTTCCATGGGATTCACTACCAGAACTGCTTCTGTGGTGCCTGCACCGAGGCCAGCTGAGAGAAAGGCCGAGAGTGGGCATAATATCTCCCTAGCATGCTGTCAAAAAGAACGCACCCAGGAAGATATTGCCAACATTTGTCTTTCCTGTCTCACGGTCTGCAAGCCAGCCTTTGTACGCCTCGAAACTCGCAAACCGGATTGCCATCTTTGGAACGATGCCAGAGAGAACCGCCCCAAGTCCCTTGTACAGCGCGAGCGGTGTCTCGCGACGCACGATCATGGCACCAGTGGCGATGAAGCCGCGGGGCTTCGTCTATACATGAAGGTATAGCGGTGGAATACGTGAATCAACGCGTACAACGCGCGACAGAGCACGAACACGTACCCCTGGAGTGCGCCCGGATTTGGAGAGCTGCATGCGCACTTTGATAGTGTCCAGGGGCTGGCAGCATAGCTGTCGCGCTGCGGTGATCGGAAGACTGATTTGGTTTTAACATGCGCAGAGACGACGCACTGCTTCCATTGCTCCTGCTATGCCCCCAGCTGTGATGTGGGTGCCGAAACCAACAGGCTTCCTGTCGCCAGATGCCCTCGACATGACCGTTTAGGGCGCAGAGGGTGAAGCAAAGTGATCAGACTAGGTCCCAGATGCTAGAAAAGCCTCTCAACGCATCAAACGGAGGGCGGGGTGAAGTACGGGAGCACATCTTATATTGGAGGTGTTGCAGGACGGTCGGTCGGAATGCATGTGAAATGTACTTGGCTCCAGTTCCGCTCCCGGAGCCCCGCTATAAATGGACTACCCGCCCTGGGTCTCCGCACCTCCTGTCCTCGATACCCGGAATCGGTAACACCTGGGCATGTGAACGACTCAATACACGTGAACAACTCAATACACCGTCCGAGTGGCCACCATGGCACAACTCATCCTTGTAGACCGGCAAACGAGTGGGAAACCCTCCCCGAGCCACCTCGTCATTGTGTCACAAATAACACAGGCTCTATCGACCGAATAGCCAACTTGGGCCTGCACCCTACGCAACCCGTCTCCATTGCTTTTCGGAACATCGTTGACCCACTGCTACATACCCCCTCTAGGCCGAAGATCACTATTCAATGGGCTCTGGCCACGTGCCAACCCCCAGGTTTCGTGCGGGGGCGCCTCACCTCACCAAGGGCTTTGCAGCAGCTCCCTCACCCCCGAACTTCGTAGACACAGCCCCCATTGACACCATCCGCGCTATGTCGCGGAAAGCAGCCATCTCAGCTTGGGGCGAAAAATGGCACGCCTCTAAACGCACCTCCCACGCTTACATTGAGGTCCTCCGGGGACCCCCCGACGGTAGGGCAAGCCAAGGCCTCGGGGCGAGTGCCAAGGCCAAGCGGAAAAAAAACCCAATAAGGGAAGCCAAGTCCACCCTCTTTCGTCGCTTCCTCAGCTTTCACCGGCAAAACACCCAGCGCTTCCACGCAGAGCGCGCTCTTCCTCAGCGTGTGAATGTTGTTCTGATCCACAGACGGTCAATCACGTTGTGTTTGACTGTCCTCGTTACAACGCAGCGCGCTCGGCTACTCCGCGCTTTGACTACGGTGGGGTGCCTCGGAATGTTTTTAGAGGATAAAAGGACCTGCTTTAGGCCTCGCCCATTGAGGGACCCAGGATGAAATGGCTTCCCCTTTTCTGAGCGTGAGTTGCTGTGAGGGCTCGGTTGATATCAGCCCGGCTTCTCGTTGTTTACACCCTCCCCCGTTTCACCGTCACTTCTCTCCGTTGTACTATGTGCTAGCCACTGCTGGCCAGTTGTAGCCCACTCTTGTCTTTAGTCCAAAACCGGTACGATTTGGGACCGCGTCTTTACCGCTGTGTATACGGAATACAAGTGCTGATTTAGAAAGAAAAAAAAACAGCGACCGAGTCACGAGTGTATCTGCACCCCATGACCGAATGCCAAATATTTTTTTTGGTCCTGATCCGAACTTCGCAGATCCGATTGGGTGTGGATTGTTGGATTATATCAACCAAAGAACCCGCACGGGAGCGTTTCACAACGGTCTCGCACCAGGTCACAATGCTTTTTTCTTTCGCGAACATGGAATGATGAGTACGGTCGATACACGGTGAGGATGTGAGACGGCATCTGGGGGCTGAGCGTCAGCACAGCGTATAATAAGTAGAAAAGTGTTGCCAGACCTTGAAAAGCGGCTCCAATGCGACACCGCTAGCATCCACAATGACTTCCGGTTTCACCTCATAGCCGTGTGCTTTGAGCTCTGCGCCTCCAGCACCGCCACCCCCACCCGTGCGAGCACGTTTCTTCTTGGTCCCTTGAGTGTCCTTGGTGTGAAACGACATCATGGGGAATTCCTCGTTATGTTTCAAGATCTTGTCCTCGAGTTGACCGATCTTCGTTCTCGTGTCTTTGGCTTCCTTGTCCCCTACCGACACGTGAAGAAAGTTGTACAATTGGCGTGCAAGCTGGACGCAGCTAACTGAGTTGTTCAACACAAAAAATCCTTTTCTCTGTAATAAACTACATGGTTTATTACAGAGAAAAGGATTTTTTGTTGAACAACTCACGACGGCTCAGCCTGCGAGCTTGCTTATATACAAAGTACAACACACCGCTTGCTCATTCTGCTTCTGAAACAGAGTATAGCGAGTTGCTTTGCCATCGTCCCGAATAAAGATAGCACGAAATCCTCGCGTCCAAGAATTGTTTGCGAAATGAACGATAGCGGCCACGGCCATCGTTCAAACACCCCCTGCAAAGGCATCCGGATAAGATCCGGAGGTCATTCTTTCGTTTCACTCGAATTATTGTAACCTCTACGAGCAGTCGAGGAAGAGTTGGCTTCAAGATGAGTAAGTTACTGCGAGGTTTGTACGCACGGAGTTGTTCTTTCATGGGTCGAAGGCTACACATTTCATGATAGGATTGAAAGGCCGCGGAGTGCGGCTCCTGCAGAGATGGCGCTAAATCGCAATTGAAGGGGGCAAGCAAGAGCAGGTACAGTTGAGCGGTGGTCACTTCGTCCTGTGGAACATGAAGCGCGAGCTTCATAAAGAACATAGCGTACGTCGAATTCCTTTAGGGCACCTTGCCAACATTTTTCCCATTCCTCAGACACAAGATCCGCGATGTGCATCGCCGCTCCTCGTGAGATTCGTCCTCGGCGGTCAAACCCTCGGATGACCCGTCCTCGGTGGTCGAGTCTTCGCGAGCCTGAGGGCCAAAATTTGCAGCCCGAGATTGGAAATCGTGTATACATTTGAACTCGATATGCACCTACATTGACCCGTCAAAACCCAAAAGTAGACGGGCAAGTCAAGGAAACAGCGCACATTATGGGCCAGACCTGGCTTGCTATCTAGCTTTCCTTCAAACTTTGCGACAAAGTCTGGGACGATGTCGCACGTCGTATATTATTCAATTTGATAGTACTATCAAATTGAATGACATACGAGGAGCCCCACGTTTTCACATTGAAGTGGTGGATAGTAGGGCATAGTGATGCTCTTCACTTGAAAACCAGGGCTGCGCGCTAAAATGCTGGTACGATATGCTGTATCGTAATAGCAAACAACTGATCATCGAGATGACCAAAAATCAAGACGTTACACCGACGAAGCAATCTTTTACACGGAAGAAATTGCAACAGCGAATTGTCGTCGAAGTTAACGTATTTATGTACCGTGCCTTTGCGGAGTTTGGATTCCATGTGCCCCAAGGGCCCCCAACTAGGGTGCTTCTCACCTACTGTACTTGTACCTAGCTTTCCAGCTTTGATGTTCAAAGTCACTTTTATGTGGGTAATGCCACTGAGGTATGCAGTCTCCTGAAGAAAAAATGCCTCTGATATTTAGACCACCACATGATGTATTTGTGGGGGGATAGGAGTGGGAAGAAAGTGCTAGAAGAGGGTAGACAGCATGGCCATTAAAGGGTCCAGGTGGCTCCTATTGGCTCCTAACCTAGGCACTTCTCTTCTAGAATTTCCATTGGAAGGTTCCGGGTAGAAGGTACCCCAAAATTTTTTTGGTCCTGTGACCTGATCTGTCAGTTGATTGATAAGCTCCATACTGTAGTGAGGCTGCAGAATGCAAACTATTGAGAGTTTTCCGCCTTTTTCTGATTGGTGGATCAAGTTGGAGGAGTATATGAGGTCCCCGTCGTGGCCCACCTCAAAGCCGTGGCGGCTTTTAAGAGACCCGTCCTGTCTTTGATTCTCCCCCAATTGCCATTCACCGTCTTTGCAAGCAACTGGTCTAAGCCGGTGTTGTGCGCGCTTGATATACCTCCTCACGTCTTGAATAGGGCTACTGAATAATCATCCGAGGATGGCAATGTGTGAGGCTTATCCTCCATCCCAAATTGCTTCAGCACTCACTGGCAAGTTACCAGCTCCGCATGGCGATAGCGAGATGGCCCATGCCCCCGCAAGGATGACGAGGTTATCTCCTCAAGGTCGTACAGTCCTATCACGTGAGCCTACTTGCATATGATTGCGTTACGATTCCTTTGACATGTGTTCCATATTTTCTGAACTCGTGTTCGCGACATTACATATATCAGGGGGTTTTGACGGTTGTCACTTCCCGAGTAGGGAGCAAAAAGATGCCTTGTTGCGCGAAGTTCAGAAGACGGATCCGGGGTACTCCTTAACGAAGCTTAATGTTTGGTTCACCAATCGACGGAGATCCTCCCAGGAGCAAAGAAAAGAGCACAAAGAAGGAAGTGAAGACGCCACAAGTACACTGCTGGATCCGACGTCCAGCTTGGCCCGAGAAAGTATGCCATCTATATGCTCCAGTGGCACACACTAATTGTACTGTTAGTGTGGCCGTCACTCTCTGCAGACACACTCAATCGCCTTCATAACATGCTGCTTGAACAACCACATCTTACAGTTCAGCACGTGGAACTCTTGGCCAACCACTTCGGCGTTAATAAGAAACACGTGGAAATGTTCATTGTCTGGCGCGGCGCCTGCTTGCAGGACTGTCGTGTCGGACAGGAACATCAACGCAGACCCTTACCACTGGGTGCTAGCGACAACGACGTGATGGATGTGGACGAAGCTGACGCTCATTTCGATGGGCGAGCCCACTTGCCCACTCCCACGGGTTCGATATCACCGGAACCCGTGCATCGTAAGGCGCCGGCCTTCTTTATACATCATCGATCGATCGATCCCTCTGCTGTTGATACGAGTTGGGGTGCTATTGGCAGGCGTGAAGTCAGCTGGCCTCCAAGCCCAATGTCCGCAATCTCGCCTCACTCACCGTCTCGCCCGCTCCAAGGCTCGTCGAACCCGTCTCAAGCCCAGCTGGATTTGCGTGGACGACATCCACCCACGATAAACCCCCTACCATCGCCGCCTCCACATGAGCGGCCGTCCAATGCGAAGCCCAACCAGCTCTCACGCACCTCACCATCGGACCTTCCGAATGTGCTTACGGAACAAGCTGGGCTATCGAAGCTTGGTCCTCGACAGCTATTCAGGAGCGGTGCGCCTGAAAAATCCCTCAGCGCACTGTTACCATCCCTGCCACCTATACCTACCCCACGTACCCTGCATGAGCTCGACGAGGCATATGCACCCACATACGCGAGGGTCGAACGAATCCTGCGGAATATCGAGCGCGGCAAATTTGCACATCTCGGGCTCACCCCCGAGATGTTAAAAAAGACTGGGTCCTAGGCAGACTGCCGGCAAGTAATGCCGGCGGCCTGCATAGACCCCTCTCTACGCATGCTACCCTCGCATACTCTGAGCTTGTGGAGAAGGCCTCCACAGCTCCACTCCCCATGACCCCATTATTACAACACTGCACAAAGGAATTCGCGGGTTGTACAAATTAGGCATGCCTCAGGCTTGCTGGCCCCCATAAAGGAGCGGCGATTACCAGAACAGGACATTGACTGTCTTGCCCATTTGGGTGCTGCCAGGAAGGGGGTTGTCATTTCAACCAGTTTTTTTTTCAAAACACATCCATCATCATGTGCATCTAGGCGTGATGGGCATGGCCACGCTTGTACTAGTACCCGATACCATACCTACTCCGTTGATAACTCTTGAATGCAGTAGGCAGCACAGTAACCCCATCCATACACCTCAGTGCTTCTCCGAGTCGTAATACGTATCATAATTCTCGTAATTATTATCCCCATGATTCTATTTTTCCAGTTCAACAACAGAATATAGATCGTAATGCTGTTAGTTGTGTAAACCTAATTTTGTGAGTGAAACTCAAAGGAGGTCCAGAGCTCAACAGATACTGTATGGTGGTCAGGACAGTATCATGGTCCCGAAATGGCAGCAGCCAAGCTCAATACGGCAACTAGGTACACAAGAATGCCGTATAAGGGGGATTGGGTGAAATATGATGTGGGTTAGTATATGGAGCATAGCAGTAGCATCACTGTATACAAGAAGCCCAAAAGAAAAGTAAATGAATGGGGGTAAAACTGGCTCTACAAGCGCCAATCCCTGAAGAACTCATAATCAAAGCGCACAAACGCGAGCATGTAGTCCACAGTGGTACCACCCTCATCCGCTTCGTCGCCCCCACCTTCGTCCCCAAGATCTTCGTCTCCCGGCTCTTCTTCGGGCTCGGCGTCTTCGGGAGGTGCCGAGGGCGAGCCGAGAGCAACGGCCTCTCTTTCGCGCGAGGCGCCTCCGGCTCCGGCGTCTTCCCCAAAGTCCGCCGCATCTGCACCCTCGAGTTCGCCTGCCTCCTGGGCGGCGATACGCGCAGCGCGGGCGTCCTCCTGATCCGCAAAGTCCTCCAGGGCGCGCGTGATAGTGTCGCCGCCCGTGCCACGAAACAGCGAGCGCCAATCAAACTCGCCCCTCTGGATGACGAGATCGTCCAGGGAGCGCTTCTGGTTCGCCTTGCGTAGCATCGCTTCTTCTACCGTGTGCTGCGAGATAAAGCGATAGATGTGCACGTCGCGGATCTGCCCGATACGATGTGCCCTGTTGGACTGTCGTCAGTGCCGAGTCGCGCTGCACGGAAGGGACAAGGCCTCACCTATCCTCGCACTGCCGGTCCATTTGAGGGTTGAAATCGCTATCATAAAAAATGACCGTGTCGGCGCCCGTCAAACTGGGCGTATGTTAGTATTACAGGGTCGAATTTAATTTTCGGAACAGGCTCACTTGATGCCAACGCCACCGGAACGAGACGAGGAAATGAAGCAGAAGATACGTGCATCAGCATTAAAGCGCTCCGTAATGTATTGACGGTCTTCGATTCGCGTCGCGCCGTCCAGGCGGAGATACAGATAACCATGGAAGTTCAGAAACTGTTCGAGAATGTCCAGGATTCGCGTCATTTGTGTGAAGATCAGAACGCGGTGGCCGCCGGCTTTGCGCTCCCGTAGGAGTCGAGCGAGTTCCTGGAGTTTGCCGCAGTCATACTGGAGTAAAGAAAGGTCCGGGAAGGCAATCTGCAATTTCACGCTTGGCATGTGAAGAGCCATGTCGAACTTCACGTCGGAGGAGAGCGCCATGATAGGCTCTTCTACTCCAGTAAGAACGCGCCGAGGCAGATCGTGTGCAACTACGGGGGGCGTGATACAGGCAAAGGTGTTGACAAGAGGTGCCATATCCTCCGCGCGTGCCTCGTATGACCTGATGGCCGTGCGAATCGCAAAGACGGTATCCAGGTGGTGCGCCGAGGGATCCCGAACCGAAGCCGGCAACAACGGACGGCTGCACTGCTTGGCCTTGGCAATCACCTCGCTGCTGTAGACCGGGGAGCCGCTACAACGGAGGCGATTGAGATAGCCGATGTGCGTCCAGCGCGCGATGGAAGCTGCTTCTTCCTTATACGCGCGGTACTTCTTGTAGCCCTCGATGGTGCGAACGTCGTACGGAGGAGGCTCTCCGGGTAGCTCCGAGACGAAGGGAAGTGAGGATGTCCCGTCCAGGCGACGTGTCTCCAGGCCCGCGATCAGCGAGGTGTTCTGGAGATTTACGAATCGCAGGCCAAGAACTTCGAGGTTCAATTGGTCCTCATCTCGTTCCTGCAAGAGCCGTCGTCGGACGAGCAATTCCTTGATCTCGAAATCGGCGATGGCGGAGCGGTTCATCGCGAAGGACGTGACTATGGGCCGCACTTCGAACAGGTCTGGATGATTGCACACTTTGCGAAGCTGCATGAGGATGTTGGCGATCTTTTGATACACGCCAGATGCCAAATCGGTGCGTGTCTGTGCGCGCGACATGAATTCGTCATAGAGATATCGCTGACGTTTGGAGAGCGGACAAAGAACGAGGTGCTCGAACTTTCTAGGAAGCTCCTTCTCAACGTCGCGCTTGAGGCGCCTGAGTAGGTAAGGGCGTAAGACGGTGTGAAGCTTGGCGACGCGCTTTTGAGTTTCATCGTCCAAGGTAGTGCCCATCTCAACGGCCTGCTCCAGCGGATCTGTCAAGATATCGATCAGAATGGGCTGCAAAGAATCTCTGTAGCGCCGTTCCCCGCTTACTTGCGAACCACTCCGCGAACTCTTTGCGATCCGCAAAGTCCGTTCCAGACATCAGAAACTTGAGCAACGCCCACAACTCCGTCAAGTTGTTCTGCAGCGGGGTGCCAGTGAGAAGCAACCGGCGGAATGAGCGGAACATCAACAAGATGTTCCATCGCTGAGACTTGAAGTTCTTGATCATGTGCGCCTCGTCCAAAATCATGTAGTACCACGGCTTTCGCTTGAAGACGTGCGCGTCGCGGCTAGCAAGCGCGTACGACGTGACGCAGACGTTGAAGTGGAACTTGTCGTACCAACCTTGACGCAACTCCTTCCGTCGCTTGGACGTACCGTAGTAAGCGAGGACCTTGAATCCGGGGAGAAACTTCTTAAATTCCATCTCCCAGTTCATGAGGACACTAGTCGGCACGACGATCAAATGCGGACCCCAGATGCCCTTGTCGCACGCCAGATGGGCCAAGAGAGCAATGGTCTGGATGGTTTTACTAGTAACAAGTCAGCGGGTTTTGTCCGACAAAACAAAACAGAAAAGCACACACCCGAGCCCCATCTCATCTGCAAGGATGCAGTTAAGATTCCTAGTGTGGATGCTGGCGAGCCATTCCAGGCCGGCCTGCTGGTACGGCCGCAATATCCCGCGAAGTAGCGCAGGGGGCTTGATCACGGCATTGGTGTCCCACTCTACAGGCGCCACAGCGTAAGGCTTGAGGTATTGCGGGATGCGCGTGTCTTCCTCAAACTCATCCCCGACAGCCGATGCAGCATCGTCTTCTTCTGGGACGGGCGCCGCATTGTCGACACCGGGTTCAGATTGACTCGCACCATTGGCAGGAAAATCGGCTCGCTCAACATCACTATCATACGTGACAGACATGGGCTGCGGCGTCGAAACAAGCTCCTGCGATTCACCCATCGTGAAATCCCCGTTTGACGGCGGCTTCTCCAGTGTTAGAGACTTCTCATGAATATGAGCGTTATTCTGAGGCGTCAAGGAATCTGTAGGCATATCAGCTACTCGGGACACCGCCGCTGGCGCCTTGTACATCGGATGGAAGCCTTCTTTGACGGAGATGAGGACTTCGTTGAATGGAGGCGTCGCAGGAGGCGGCGTATGAGACGACGACTCGTGTTGTGGACTCAAGACGATCGGATGCGATGCAGACGCAAGACGACGCGGCGAACCCGGTAAAAGATCACTCGGTGGCGTCGCTACCAACTCCGAATGAGACGAGTCATCGTCGAACAGAGCTGTGGAAACCTCTTCGATAGTTGGCGTGCCCGTGGCTTCCTCTTCGGTCATGTCCACATCTCCGTCTGCGTCCCCAGAACGCGGAGAGGGATCGTCGAGCAGGACGGCTGTCACACTGAGCCCGAGCAAAGCAACGGCGGAGATTTCCTCTTCCTCTTCCTCGTCCTCATCATCGCTATCCACACCGGCAGCTGGCACGGCCCCATCTGACTCTTCCTCTTCCTGGTCGGGGTTGGAGTCGTCCCCAGCAGTACTTGCACCGTCGTCATCTGACACCGCCTCCTCTGTGTCAGTCACACCCTCCTCTTCTTCGTCGTCCAAGTCACGGAGAGAGGCGGATATGCTGCTTGATCGGCTTCGCGACCGAGTGCCGCGTGACAGGTCGAGATGCTGCGTTTCCAAGATCTGCCCAGACTGATCTAGCAGCGCATCAAGGTGTTCACGGCCCTTGCGCGTCTCTTCCTCTTCGCGCCTGTGCCTTTCCTGCTCTCGTATATGCTTATCACCGAGAAAAAGCGTGTAAGCAACGTATTCCACACCGCGGCGTCAAAAGACTCACAAACACGGCTTTCTTCCATTCAGCGACGACAAGCTTGATTGTTGTCTTGGCGAGAGCACGAAGCTGCTTCTCCTGCTGCACCCTCACCTTGCCCTCCTTCGCATTCTGCAGGTCCCAGTACGCGCGCACCTTGGCTGCGATGGTGGCTGCGATTTCTGGCCCGCTCGTCTCCCGCTGGCGATAGCGTGCACGCACTGCATCAAGTACGTGGTCCCATGGGTCTGAACCGGGTGTCCGCCGCTCCGTTGGCCGGGTCTGGACCGCGTGGCCTGCGTCCTCAGCAGACAGGAGCATGCGGCCTTGTTGACGCAAGGCATACACGCGTTCGAGGAGCATCGCATTCTTGCGCGCGGCATCCTCTAGGGTGCCTTCGTTGACGTCATCGTTTTCAAGTCGGATGTACGAATCGAGGGCAGACGTTACGGATTTATTGAAAAGTGGCGGAGTGGGCCTCTGTTTAGGACTGGTGTACACAGGCCCTGGAGCGCGGACGATGAGTTTTATTCTCCTGATTGCCGGCGTTGGGGTCGGGGGCGCAGACGCCTTTGCCCCATCAGCAAGGAGTCCAGGCGATACGTTGGCCGCATGTACCTCGTAAACGCCATTCAGAGTGGCCCTTCGCGCAGAGGACGGAAGCGGTGATTGTAGGGAACGAGAACGTGTGATTTTTGTAAGGGAGTCGATGGACTCAGCGTTCCGCAAGTCAGCATGAGTGTTGAAGTCAGTTTTCCGCCGCTTACGAGGAGCCGCGAGCGGGACGTCAGAGGTCGGATCAGGGCTCTGTCTTCGACGCATTTTTCCCACTGCTATCGGCTCCTTTTCCGCTTCGACGGGACCAGAAGGGGTTGCGGATGATTTGGAGGGCGAGGCACGTGATTTAGTTTTACGAGTCATCTTGAAACCTGCAATTGGGACCATGGATGAAGGCTCATGCGTTGCATTAAGAGTGGTCTCTGCACCAGGAGTTACAGAAGGCGCCTTTCCTTTCATGGTTTTGGGAGAATGCGGATCGCGATCCTTCCCTTTACCCTTAGCCGAAAAACCCAAGATGTCCCAGATAGTACCATCGTCATGGGGGGGAGTGGAAGCTGTTTTCACGCGTGAGGACGAGGCGGTAGCAGAGGGACTAGCTAGAGCCCCTTTCAGCTTCTCAACGCGGTCTTGGCGCGCACGCCGTGTTGTTCTTCGTGACGGGCCTTCGGACACGGATGCGCCTCCAATTAGGTCGTATTTTGATTTGAACTGCAGATAGAAGTTAATGCGTCCATCGTTGGTCGTGCAGTGGGATGCCCACGCACCTCTTGAAAAACGGCAGAGTTATCCTTTTTTGCAGTCTACGCCACACGAGACCCGAATAAGCTTTCTATCAAAATAAAGGGGGGAAAGGGGTACGGGGAGTGGAGGGGGAGCACGTACGGCAGGGTCATACGTCACCAAAGTCGTCCACCGTTCCAAATGAAATGCCTCGCGTATCTACACAGTGCGCAAGCGATAGACGATGAGCCCATAACGCGCATACAGGAGTCACACACAGGGTGTGTGTGGGACCCAAAAGACCACTGACAACGCACCAGATCATCATGCCTATCTTCGATCGCATCAAGTTCGGCTTGCTTGGCGCTCAACAAGGCTGCGCGGTCTGCCTCGAGTTGTTGAGAAGCATCGGCTGCGCAGTCGCCGCTGCCACTGCCACTGCCGCCAGCGCCGCCAATGCCGCTGCTGCTGCTGCTCGCACCTTGTCCATGTGTCACACCCTCCTCCCGTGCAACCACGCTCTCTGTGTCCCAAAGTTTCTCTTGTGGAACCTTCTGGCTACCAGTCGAGAGAGAAGACGACTTTCTATGGCCCATAGCTGGCTTTCTGGGTGCTGTGTGGGAGAGTAGTGATTAATGCAGAGCGGTGTCCGCGCAGAGGCGGGAGAGACAACCGCGCTTGATCTCTGCGGATATCGCACGGTACGACGTAGTCGTTGGCTTGGCAAGTGCGTCCTGGGTAGCTCTATGCTTTGTAGTGCAGAGGAGCAAGAATGCGTGAGCGGTTCGGGGACGTGAGGGTAGATGGAGTAAGGAAGCGCCATTTTCCGAGGTGGTCAGCAGAGCTATATTTGTTCGGTGCAAACACGTGGCGTTGCTTGGATGCTTACGACCACATCACGCTCGCTCGAAACTTGGTATGATGAGATGATGTTCCTCAAGAGGTATCCGTCACATGTAAATAATTAAATAGTCGTACAAGTCGTACGTGTCATGATAAATGTCCACAAAAATGTCAAAGATTAAGTGCGTTCGCCATGTCAAACGGCGGTGTACTCGAAATCAGGAAAGTGGACGCCATGCTCGTCTTGAGCAGGTAGACCGTAATGTGCAGCAGCATTACCCTCCTCATATTGCTCAAAACTGTAATGATAGTCAGGATTGCAAAGAAAGAAGAGAATTGTTGAATACTCACGCGCTAGCATCACCTTCACCAGTTACCTTTGGTAGATAAGGGGCGACGATGTCACGATTCCCTAATTTCACCCAATCCACCTCACGGAACCATTGGTGGGAGAACACATCGCCCGCGCCATTTCGAAGATTACCATACCGCTTTGAGGGGTCGCTCTCCAGGAACTTAAGAATGAGGTCCCTTGCAAGAGGATTAATGGCAGGGAAACGAATGCACGATGGCCCGCTTTGAATACGAGCGTAAAGGGCCATGGGTGAGTCGTCAGGCCGGTGGAACGGTGGTAGGCCGGTGAGCATCTCAAAGATGAGCACACCTAGCGCATACCAGTCAACTGATTTGTTGTAGCGACTCTGATTGATGACCTTTGGGAATAACGAGAATAATGACGAATGGGGATGAAACGAGACAGTTGACTTACCTCCGGAGCGAGGTAGTCCGGTGTACCGCAAAGGGTCCATGTAGTATTCGGGCAGTATTTTGCGAATCCAAAGTCGGCAATTTTGATGTGACCATCGAGGCCAAGGAGGATGTTCTCCGGTTTGAGATCACGATAAACGATGTCTAGGTTGTGTAGGTGGTGTAGCGCCAAGGCCACCTCGGCGGCATAAAATTTTGCAACCGGGTCTGGGAAGCGCTGCGAGGAGGGTCAGAGGGAGAGGCAAAGCGCCCAAGGGAAGAAGGAACGCCCACGTTTGATCTCCGCAAAAGGGTGAATAACTCGCCACCAGGAACGAAGTCCATGACCATGTAGAGGTTCGTTGCGTCTTGGAAGCTGCCCCATAGATTGATGATGAAAGAATGTTGCACAGCGAGAAGCATTTGCTGTTCATTGTTGGTATGATCGATCTGTTTCGACTTGACGATCTTTTCCTTTTGCAGGACCTTGATGGCATAGAACCGGAGGTTGTGTTTGCTCCGGACTGTGGGAATATTGAGTTTAACAGTGAGGCCGAGGAAGCTGGCATACCAAGATGGACCCGTCCAAAACTGCCTGTGCCGAGGGTACGTTGAAAGAAAAAGTCGGAGAGACGGTACGTGCCCTTGGGACGACGTTGGTAAGGTAAGGAGGACTGGTCTGGGGGACGCGTATCATCTACACTCTCGCCACGTTTACTACTTTCACTGGTGCGTTGGGTTGAGATTGAACCACGGTGCTCGATGTGTGTATGGGTGGTAGCGGGGGTGGGGAGGCCAGGAAGAGGTTGGTGATGAGGTTTTTGGTGAGCATGAGTGAGGTGACCAAGTTTATCAGTCATACGCCTGATCATAACTGAGGGGTAGTGAAGGAGGGAGGAAGGATGATGATGAAAGATGAGGTCGTACAGTAGTCCTCTCTCTTAATGACCGGCATTTCCCATTTAGGTATAATGACACCCGTCTTCGGTAGTCAGTCAGATGACTTTGACATTCTTATATTTCACACGCCACTACTAAACACGGAACCCATCATTCCCTGTGCACCACAACTGTTTGCCCGATTAGCACTATCCCGGATGCCACACTCCCTACTATGAACGTGCCCACGTTCAACTGTGCGAATCGACGTTGACGTACGTGAATACCCTGATGTCGTAGGATCTCCCGCCATAACAGGCCGGCGAGCGATGCCGAGAACGTCAATGTGAACGCCCCATAATTAGACCCAAGCGCGAGTCCATACACAGACGCATATCGGACGCGCGTGTGGGTACTATCATTAGAAGGCTGTGCAGCAACCTCCCACTCTTGTAGCATTCGTGCTAGGAGAATGGTCGTGCCGATATTCGTCCCACATATCTGCAGTGACGTGATGATTAAATGTCCCGGGTAAGGTAACAAGGGAAAAAAAAAAAAAAAAAGGGGAGGGAGGGGGGAAGTGGCGTACGTTACACAACAATCCTGACCCAAGCACCATGCCGGCCACGGCCCCTACAACCCCGGTCTTATTCACCCAGGCTCCCCACCAACTAGCCAAGATGTGCACCCAGCCTTGACTTGCCAGACCCTGAACTAGGATGAACATCAAAAATGCAAACGGCACTAATGAAAGTGGCAGCTTCTGGCAGACCCCATGAACAGTTGGGAACGTTGATATGAAATGGTCGAACCACGTTGACGAGACGTGCGACAGCGCCACTTGGGGCCTGCCGTGGTACCTTGGCCTATGGCCATCGAGGTGGGAAACTGAAAAGGGAGGTGTTTGGAGCTCAATCGGACCATGCACAGCGGAGGGAGGAAGTCCATCCAAATGTTCGCTTCCCCGTTCCTTGGCCACAACCCGGTGAGCACGATGGTAGCGCCAGTCCCGCCACACGTCGTGGCTCAGCATCAACACAGCCGGGGGTACGGCGACCTGCCAGACAGGGACGCCAATCGTGTTAGTTCCTACTAGGACACCCAACGTCGCTAGCAGGAGAATGCTGCCAAAGATGGCGCCGGCTTTGTCGATTATGGCAGAACTTGGACGGTCGATACCCACTCTATCGCCTTCACCATCGCTACCTGACAACCCGATATTCGGCGGGATATGTTCCGTTGATCGGAACAGCACGATGGTGAAGAACGGATACACGACCAGGGCAGCCGCAAGGAACGGAAGGATCACAGATGAAGTGTAGGTGACAAACGAGAGAGAAAACGCTCCCGATAAGACCAGATTAGTGGGATTCGAAGTGACCAGGACAGCGGACGCTAATGAATTAATGAACCTGCAAACGAATAAGTAATAGTCGATTCATCCTCACCCATGTTGGCCGCTGCGAATTGAGGAAATATCCAAGCGGTTGGAGGAGTGATCCTACGAGAGCTTGTACAGAAACATAAGGGGGGACACAGGGCGCTTACCCTGATACCCTGGTCAGGTAGGCCAAGAACGTGGTCCCAGACAGTACCACTGGGTCCTTATCGGGCACGTCTGTGAGGTTGATAATACCTTAACTGGACTGTGCGACTTACGTTTCCGAAGACTGCGGCACATGTCAAGAAGAACAGATAGAGGTAAAAGTGTAGCTTCCGTCCTGAAGCTCCGCCTTTCCTCACAACCCAGAGTGCGAGGAAACGCAGCAGGCCAGTCGCATCCAGGGAAATGGAGAGATAGGCCTGCCATTTCTGTCAGGAGCCAAAACACCGGGAACTCACACGGGCCTTTAGCCACGCACTAACGAAATGAACAGCGCCATGATGTCCATCGGCTGCACCCCATCCGCGCCGAGGATGCCGCGCCTCAGTACACCGTTGTTAATTGCCTGTGTGGCTAGCAGAAGCAGGACG